>SJYQ01002230.1:980329-1133017 GCA_006410935.1 Redunca redunca
TCTTGCAATACACTGATTTTAAATACCTTTGAAAAAGCAGAGATATTACTTTGCCAACAACAATAATACCTTTGCTCTTATTATTTATCCAATACCATCTTCCTTTTTCCATTGGTGTACCTCTTGCCCATATTTCCAGGCATAGGTAGGATTCTAGCTCTTAAAACAACAACAACAACAAAAATACCTCTGATCTCCCTATGCACTATCGACAGCTGTCGTCCCAACACAGCTGATTCAAAATCTCTTGCCTTATCAGGTGGGTTCTTACATAGGTTTTAGTTGAAAACTACTTTCTTACTGTTTTCCTAGAGGAATGTAAGCTCAACCTTTGAGATCTTATTTTCTGTCCCCAGTGTCTTCCAATACAGTGCTAGGAAAATAATACCATGGCTATCAGAGGGAAGAACTGTCCGCAGCTTTGAGCTAGGTTTGAGTTTGAATGTCTTCTAGGCTTGATTAATTTAATTCTCCTAACAACTCTCAGAGGTTATTCTAATTTTGCAGAGAAAACACGATGCTGAGAAACTGACTAGCTCAAGTCTGCACAGCTGGTAAGTGGTAGAGACACTGCTGGGCTTCTAACTCTAGACCCCATGCTTTAAGTCATGATGTGGTGTTTATGTGCTTATTTTATTTGGTAGCAAGGCTGTGGATGCTCAGTGCTAAGTCATGTCCAACTCTTTGTGACCCCATGGACTGTAGCCCACCAGTCTCATTTGTCCATGGGATTTCCCAGGCAAGAACCCTGGAATGGGTTGCCATTTCCTTCTCCAGGGGATCTTCCCCACCCAGGGATCAAACCTGGGTCTCTTGCATTGGCAAGCAGAGTCTTTACCATTGAGCCACCAGGGAAGCCTATTCTTAAGCACAGTATGTGCCTATTGTATCATATGAGGAGCAAGGCTTTCCTAGGTGGCTCTAGCGGTAAAGAACCCACCTGCAATTCAGGAGACATAAGAGATGTGGGTTCGATTCCTGTGTCAGGAAGATCCCCTGGAGGAGGGCATTGCAACCCACTCCAGTATTCTTGCCTGGAGAATTCCATGGACAGAGGAGCCTGGCAGGCTACGTACAGTCCTTAGGGTCGCAAAGAGCTGGACATGACTGATGTGACTTAGCATGCATGCATGCATGCATGAGGAACAAGTTGGAAGATAGGATAAATTCTTTAATAAAGGCCCTGTCACATAGTTCCTCAGTAAACAGTAGATGTTGTTATTGCGTGGAATAATTTCAGCTATGTTTCTTACCTACTGTGTGATCTGATAGATTATCAATAATCTCTATATCCAAAGGTTCTACACAGGATGGACTTGAGCAATCAGAAAGGGACATTTTTTAAAAATTTTATGTAGACCATTTAAAAAATCTTGATTGAATTTGTTACAATAGTCTTTTTAAAAATGTTTTAGTTTTTGGTCGAAAGGCCTATGGGATCTAGCTCCCTGAGCAGGGATGGAACCCTCACCCCCTGTCTTGGAGGTGAAGTCTTAACCACTGGGTTGCAAGGGAAATGCCAGGAATACGCATTTTAATTGCATGGGAGACTTATTTTCATGTGAGGTGTCAGTTTTGGTCTTCATAAGAACAGAAGTGCTGCTGGTCTTGAGCAGGGATAAAGGCAAGGATGCTAAATACTGAGCCCTTTTCAGGCCTGTTCAACGAAGATCACTCTTCCCAAAGCTCAAACAGTACTCTCATTAAGAACTTAAATACCACAGTTTTAATACTGGGCTTTGTGCTGAGAGATGACTCCCTGTCAAATGTGTTAACCTTCATCACTTACTAAAAAATAGCTCAGCGCTACCCATCAACTAGCCAATATTTAAAACACAGGGTTATGTATTTATAATTAATATGGATTAGATACTATTTCCATGCAGTGTGGAAGACAAGTCAAGTTGGAGAGACATACAGCAACTCAATAATGCAAATAATGCCTATTTTAAATAGTGCTTTACATTGCCTTTTTAAAGTGTGGGAGGCAGCATGGCATAGTTAGAAAGGCAGAGTCTGGAAGCAGAGAAACTATTTCCCAGGCATATTATAATATTTATCTTTGTGGGATTCTGTTTCCCCAAATGGGGACTGGGACTAACATGGTCTGTTTTCTGTAAGTTGTAAGACTTAGAGGGGCTTTACTCAGAATGGCTGGCACAGGTTGGTGGCTCAATAAATGGTCTCCGTAAACATTTTTATTCTTTTCATCATGCATAAGATATTAATTGTTTCCTTCCTCTGTACTAGAAGAGGAAATGCAATTTTGGATCTGGACCTTAGAAGATAATTGCGTTTTGGTCTGGTGAATAAGTGGGCAACTTTATGACAAGAGAATGCAATGACCTTGATGTGTATTTTCATTCATTCCACACATATTTCTTGAGTTGCTATTGCACATCAAATGTGGTAATAGGTCCTGGAGATGGAAGGAAGATGGCTTTGCACTCTTAGAATTGGCACTCTGTAGGATTTTGCTTTGTGTCTCTAACACAAAGAAGTAGTGACCTCATGCTGCATTTTCACAACTTGGTTTTGAAACTTTCTGGAACATCACCCTAGACCTATTGACATGTTCCTATTCAGTCTTATTGTTTTACAGAGACCATAAATGCTCTGAGTATTTTTAAATCCAGGAGTTGTAGCTTCCATCATAGGGCAGACACACACGCACACACATACACACACACATTATATTACCTCTTTTTCTCAGAAGCATAAATATCAGTAGACACAATACTTATGTTTGCCTTGATTCTTCTCATTTAATTTGGTTTGTAAAGCTCCTTGGTGTTTTACTTGAAAAAATTGATTTAGCAGTGAAAAAATGCCTAGGAAATGCAGGACTTCACTGTGTCTTTAATGTGCATTGTGACTCTCTAAGAAGTTGATACACTATATTTAGCATTTCACAAATAAATTTGACCTGGGGAGCCCTCTTAAAAAATATTTCTCCCATTACATCTGCCTTGATAACACATGCTGGTAAATTCTTATATACCTACTACTCTTACCTCATAGCCTTCTCTGACATATTTAGTGAAGATTGCTTTGAACACACAGCTTGCAAGATTATTTTTCTGTTCCTGGAAGAGTGCAAAATAATTTTAATTAATTTTAAAATCTTTGGCTAGAGCAAGCTAATTCTGTTTTCAATTTAAGGATATCAGGAGAAACTGCAGCCAATGTTAACTGTTTAAATTATCCCATTTAGGTCTCTTATTTGTCTCTGTCTCAAAATACCAGTGATCTTTGAGTGACAGCTAGCAAATGCTCAGTCTTATAAATTTACATTCAACAAGTAAGATTTGGGTATCCTTTATACTATAAGTGCTGTAATAAGCATTGGAGAAAAAGAGGTAATTAAATTATGGCTCACCTCAAGGAGCTTATAGTCTAATAGAGAAGATAGTCATGTTAATAAGCCATATATCATAATAAGTATGTATTAGAAATATATCACAGAGGAAGGAGTGACTATCTGACAGAAATTCTTGGGACCCAGGCAGATTATTTGCTACCAATGAGCCACTAGTTAAACTGAATCCCTTCTTCTTGAAGCTTAGGAAGAAACAGGAGAACATCATAAACAGTAACAACAAGAGCAACCGATTAGGATATTTGGATTTCTCTTATCCATCTCACTTCTCTTGCAGGAGAGACTAGAAGATTTATTGCTTAATTGAACCTATGAGAGCAATCATACTTTGAGGAAAGATGGGAGTCACCTAGAATAAGAAGTTTCTACAAACACACTTTGAATTCCACCTCCAAAGAGCCACAACTAGATAGTATATCCTCACTCTAAATCATCACCCTATCTGGTAAATATCAAAGCCATTTCCCCAAAATATCCTCTAACTATGCCTTCCTTAGTTACACTGAATTCATTGAAAAGAGAGGACTGGAAAACATAATAATGCTGTTGGTAATGAGAGTAGTACTTCGTTACATTTTGTAATGTCCCATATTCTAATATTTAATTTGTACCAAAACCTGCTCATTTGTTTCTATAGTCTATCTTTTGTATTTGAGAATACTGAGGCTAAGAAATATTGAATAAGTAACTTCAGGCCATACAACTACAACACGATGAAACTGAAACACAATTTTCAGTTATTCGACTTAAATTTAGTGACTGTTATTATTGTTGTTTTTAGTTTAAATTTTGTGAAGCTGATATGTCTAAATATCGAGCTGCCAAGAAAGCATCCTAAATATCAATTGTGACTTTGGGCTGTTACGATTTATGAACTAGAAGTTACCTTTGTTCTCAAGCTATTGTTATGCAGAAGACGACATCAAAACTATTTTCAGACAAAGCCTGCCTATCAGCCTAATAGACCCATTAGAATTTTTATAGTGTTTTAATTGAAAATAGTCATCTTCAAAGTTATATAACTCACTTAACTGACTAGATCATGAGTTCTCAGTGCTAACATGAAACGCATCCTTGGGGTCTTACTCAAGGTTGTGTGAAATTACCTCCCAGTTAACTATAAATCCACTTCTTTTCCACCCACGCAAGAGAGCATATTGGAATTCAAAAGAGTGACAATATAATGTGTAAATTTCAATCTAAGTGATCATAAAAAGTAAGTTATTGCAAACTTTTGTGCCTTAGTTATTATTGTTAAGACACTAATTATAATATCCTCAAGATAGATTAAGACTCACCAGCGTACCACAGTACTAACGTTTAGAAGATTAATTTATTCATTTACTGTGTAATATTTGTGGCATTTTGTTTGGCTTTTTATGAAGTAATGTTTAAAAAGTACCTTCAAATATTAACATAGTTACTTAATCCTTGCTTCACTCAGTCTCATTTAAAATTCACAAAAAGAAATCCTGATAATAATTGTGATAATAAAAATAAATTACTAAATAGTGTGGTTATAACGTTTTATAATTTACCAAATATTTTTCATGCCTATTACACTTGATCCCCAGTAATCTTTTAATATGTTCAGTAATTCCCATTTTATAGATAAAGAAGTTGAGATTCATTAAGAAAATCTTGGAGATAGTGAGAAATTGTGTTTATTGACAATTTTATCATTCTAAGCCGAGTGTGCCTAAAAAAGAAAGACACAAATTAGAAATATACAAATCCAGGGAGAATTACCTTAGCCATCAAATTGGAGACTAGCATTAACCTGGGATTCTTAATTCCGATTGGTTTGTTCTGCATCAATACAGTTAATTAATATACAACTCCAAATTAGCTTTTGCGGGCAGGGAAATGTCAGCGGGTTTCCTCTTGTCCTCCTGCTAAGTGGAGGACATTAAGTCATTATTACACATAATAGTTCCTAATTCGCAGGTGGAAATATTAGCTCCCAAATGCATAAAAATTATTCTGAGCCTGAAGGTCAACAGTTGCATACTGGATTGTTTTAGTTTCCTGCTGGGCACTTTCCAACAGTTTAATGGTTACCATAGTATCTTTCTTCCAGAGTGACTTACTACCTGAACCTCATCTCTTCATCTTAACCATGAGGTAGCTAGGAAATGTGGCAACCCACTCCAGTACTCTTGCCTGGAAAATCCCATGGATGGAGGAGCCTGGTAGGCTGCAGTCCATGGGGTCTCGAAGAGTCGGACATGACTGAGCAACTTCCCTTTCACTTTTCACTTTCATGCATTGGAGAAGGAAATGGCAACCCACTCCAGTGTTCTTGCCTGGAGAACCCCAGGGATGGTGGAGCCTGGTGGGCTGCCGTCTCTGGGGTAGCACAGAGTCGGACACGACTGAAGTGACTTCGCAGCAGCAACAGCAGCAGCTAGATGTGTTTTGCTAACACAGGCAGGGAAGCCCAGAGAAGCT
The DNA here is from genome assembly GCA_006410935.1 of Redunca redunca. NCBI lineage: Eukaryota > Metazoa > Chordata > Mammalia > Artiodactyla > Bovidae > Redunca > Redunca redunca. The sequence goes on from SJYQ01002230.1 coordinate 986,160, forward strand.
AAGTGACTCAACAAAGGTCACACAGAAAATTTGACTGCTCTGTGGATCCTCCAGATTGGTACAAACTTTGGAAGGAATCAATCGATCTATTTCTTGTTGCTTATCTAAATGTCTCCTCTCTCCGTCGTAATTTTACACCCTATTACATTCAAGAGGACAGTAGAAAATGCATGGCTTGACCAGCAACAAGCACTCTGTAAATAAGACTGTAATAACGGTCTGAGAAGATTGGGACTCACTATTGCAGTATTTTATCTGCTGGGTGGCCAGCTCATTAAAACAGATATCTAGTGTTTTAATCACTCTGCCAAACCACCATCTGTTTCCATCCCAGCCTCCCCCCAATCCTAAACATGCCCCCATACCTCCTGCCACAGTCCCAATCAGGTTTTGGTGTAGGAATGGACAGCTTGTGAGTGGAATGCCGGGGCTTGTGCTATCATTCATCTTTTGGGCATGACAGAACAAGCTGCTGGGTGCTGTGAATATGCAGAGCAGATCTTGCTGGGCAAAATCCTGGATCCAAAAAGAGCATAGCTCCCACTTGGTGGAAGCAAATGTTCCCTCCCTCTCTCCACCTTCCACTCTAAGTAGTTACCAAATTTTCTAGAAAGTCTGATAAATACTTCAGAGCCCAGGAAAAAGACTCCTGGATTCCAATACTTAGGAGACGATCAAGTGTCAAAAATTTTGATTTATTTGTAGTAATATGACTAAAATTGAATAGGTTCTTATTATGAGTTAGGACCATGCAAGCACTTTACATAAACTATCTCATTTTAAATTCCTAAAATAAGCTTGGTGGGTAGTATGTTGTGTTCCCATTTTATAGATTAATCAACAAAAAAGAAACTGATTCCTTGGGTCATTAGCCCAAGATCACAGCTATTAGATGACAGAGACTGGATTTAAACTTGTGTTTCTTTGACACCAAAGCCTCTACCCTTAATGTGTATGTTATCTGCCAAGCTTCATAATGCCACAGAGATGTTAGCAATCAGCTTCCTTCAATTACAATATTATGTCAAATGCTGTAGCTGACAGTATTATTGCCTTCTTTTTATTCTCATTGCAACCAGAGTTTTTTCTTAGTTTTTTTTCTTTTATAAACCAACAAAAACAAACAAATAAAAACAAACTCAGGTTGAGAAGAAAAATTGCTTTGTTCAAAATCACTTCACTCTATTTTTAAAGGAACCTTAATACTGTTTTCCATAATGACTGTACCAATTTACATTCACACCAACAGTATAGAAGGGTTCTCTTATTTCTACACCCTCTCCAGCATTTATTGTTTGCAGACTTTGTGATGATGGTCATTTTGACTGATGTGAAATCTCATTGTAGTTTTGATTTGCATTTCTCTAACATTTAGTTGCTTATCTGTTTTATATAGTAGTTTATATCTGTTAATCCCACACTCCTAATTTATCTTTCTCCCCTTCTTCTCTCCTTTGATAACCATAAGTTTGCTTTCTGTATCTTTGAGTCTGTTTCTGCTTTATAAATAAATTTGTTTGTATTTTTTTAAGATTCCACATGTAGGTGTTATCGTATACTTTCTGTCTTTTTCTGTTTGTCTCACTTCACTTAGTGATAACTTCTAGGTCCACCCATGTTGCTGCAAATGGCAGTATTTAATTTTTTAATGGCTGAATCATATTCATAAATGGTGAATGGAAAAAGAAGATGTAGACAAGTCTTTTCTGAGTTATGATTGAACCTCAGCCTTGCTGCCTCTCTGCTTCCCTAACCTGTAGGGGCAAGTATACACATCCATGGCTGGCTGTGTACTGGGGCTGACTTATTTGACCTCAACATTCTGTGTTCCATCAAGTCAAATTGTTAGTTCAAACAGGTCGAGAAACATAATTTGTAGGATACAAAATATAATTAAAATGTGAGATGCCTTGTTTCAAAATTATTAAGAAATTTGAGGCAGCAGCAATGGAGCATTAAACTAAGTATGGGGACTTTCTCAATGTGGGATGCTGGACACCAGCAGAGGTAACATGCCCATGTAGCTCGCCCCATCAGTTTAAGTCTCCAGAAAAGGGCTCTATTTCTCTCCAACTTATTCTTCTGTAGACCCCAGTACAGAAAGATGCTCAACTGACAGACTATAGCCCTGGATCCTTCCTGCTTTAGGAGATGTAAATAACTGTCTCTGTGACTTCAAGTTTGTCATTTAGCCTCCGGTACTGAAAGGTCTCCTAACCTCTGGGGTTGGACTAGGTAACCTCTATAAGGTCCATCCAAAGTGGGCCAACTCTTAGATCACCCGGTGGCCTCCTCATTTTACCTAACTTCAGTTATCATTTTTAGTTTCCCTTTCTGCCCATGCAGCTCTGAATATAACTGACCTCCTTAACACCAGCACCACAATCAAACATGGTCTCCACCCTCCCCAGCCTCCTCACTGTGCTGCAGAAACACTCCTCCCACTTCAGTGACGAGGCCACCACTGCTGGTGCCAACTCTTCTGATGGACTCAGATGCCTATCATGGGCCCTTTAGAGAAAGCTATTTTTAGACTGTTAAAGAGAGAAAAATTGTTCCTGTGTAGTCTACCAGTTCTGTGATAGTGAGGGAAGTAGCAGAAGATTTTCTCCCAAGGGACAGATTTGTTAAAATCATGGATTTCCTGGTTTTCTAAACAAAGACTTGTGTATCAGGAAGATAAGCAAAGGCATAGTAAAAATGCTTATTTTCATTTATTTCCAAATAAAATAAAAGACTTTTTCCCCCCAAAACATAAGCTCTATCCTATGAGAAATTAGTGATATCAACATATCTTCGCCATCTCTAATTTTCCTCCCCTTCTCCGCTCTACCAAAAATAAGTAAATTTCTTTTGCTTTTATCTTTCTCCTATTTCTGAGTCCAGACTAAATTTCATTACTTTCTTCCATAAAACTTCCTGAATCTTCTTTAAATTACTCCACCCCCAACACCAAAGAATTGACGCTTTTGAACTTGGTGTTGGTGAAGACTCTTGAGAGTCCCTTGGGCTGCAAGGAGATCCAACCAGTCCATTCTAAAGGCGATCAGTCCTGGGTGTTCTTTGGAAAGAATGATGCTAAAGCTGAAACTCCAGTACTTTGGCCACCTCATGTGAAGAGTTGACTCATTGGAAAACACTCTGATGCTGGGAGGGATTGGGGGCAGGAGGAGAAGGGGACGACCGAGGATGAGATGGCTGGATAGCATCACTGACTCGATGCATGTGAGTTTGAGTGAACTCCGGGAGTTGGTGATGGACAGGGAGGCCTGGCGTGCTGTGATTCATGGGGTCGCAAAGAGTCAGACACAACTGAGAGACTGAACTGAACTGAACTGAACCCCCAACACCAGCACCTCTTAACCAAGAGAAGCTACAATATTTTTTCTTTTTTCTCTGCCTTGGGGAGCATATTTCTGTAACTCTACATTTTAAAAGTCTTACTTTTTGCTTGAGATAGATTTGGGAGTATTATAAAACTTACTTCAAAGAGCTCAAATTCCTACTTTCTGGCTAAACTTCCCTGATTTTCATCCATCCAAACTGGTGTGACCTTCTCCTTAACAGAGATGTTTCAAAATACTTATCAGTCCTTTTTTTTTTTTTTTGGCCTTGCTTCATGACATGTGGGATCTTAATTCCCTTACAGGGATTAAACCCACATCTCCTGCAAAGGAAGCATGGACAGCATTGACTCTTGACCATTGGACCGCTAGGGAAGCCCCTACTTATCACTTCTTAGAAGAAGTGAAGTTGCTCAGTTATGTCCAACTCTTTGTGACCCCATGGACTGTAGCCTACCAGGTTCCTCTGTCTGTGGGATTTTCTTGCCTGGAAGAAAATCCAGGCAAGAGGGTTGCCGTCTCCTTCTCCAGGGGATCTTCCCGACCCAGGGATCAAACCTGGGTCTCCCACATTGCAGGCGGATATTTTACAGTCTGAGCCCAAGGGACTCCCAAAGAATCACTTCTTAAGGTTAGTTAAAAGCTTATATACACAAGCCTCCCCTCCCTGACTAACTTATAAGTAATTTGAAGACAAAGAATAAGCCCTCCTGAATAAAAGCATTCCTTGATTAGATTTCCGAAATGCCAGCTGAATGAAGCACAAGCTGGAATCAAGACTGCTGGGACAAATATCAATAACCTCAGATAACTCCGCCCTTTTGGCAGAAAGCAAAGAGGAACTAAAGAGCCTCTTGATGAGAGTGAGAAGCCTGGCTTAAAACTCAACATTCAAAAAACTAAGATCATGGCATCCAGTCCCATCACTTCATGGCAGATAGACGGGAAACACTAAAAACAGTGTCAGACTTTATTTTGGGGGGCTCCAAAATCACTGCAGATGGTGACTGCAGTCATGAAATTCAAAGACACTTGCTTCTTGGAATAAAAACAATGACCAACCTAGACGGCATATCACAAAACAGACACATTACTTTGCTGACAAAGGCCCATCTAGTCAAAGCTATGGTTCTTCCAGTAGTCATGTATGGATGTGAGAGTTGGACTATAAAGAAAGCTGAGTGCCAAAGAATTGATGCTTTTGAACTGTGGTGTTGAAGAAGACTCTTGAGAGTTCCTTGAACTTCAAGGAGATCAAACTGGTCAATCCTAAAGGAAATCAGTCCTGATTATTCATTGGAAGCACTGATGCTGAAGCTGAAGCTCCAGTACTTTGGCCACCTGATGCGAAGAGCTGACTCATTTGAAAAGACCCTGATGCTGGGAAAGATTGAGGGCAGGAGAAGGGGATGACAGAGAATAAGATGGTTGGATGGCATCACCCACTCCATGGACATGAATTTGAGCAGGCTTCAGGAGCTGCTGATGGACAGGGAAGGCTGGTGTGCTGCAGTCCATGGGGTCACAAAGAGGCGGACATGACTGAGCTACTGAACTGAACTGAACTTGATTAGAGGCACAATGAGTGTTTGTTGAGTGAATGACTGTGAACTCTTATCAGAGAGACAAGCTAAAAGAGGAATAGCTGGATTAGAGCCTTATCTCAGCTGACCTCTCCCCCTTGAAGTTCTTTGTTCATGTTTCTCAGCTTCTGAGTCTATCAAAAGCCAAGAGATGAGGCTGTTACTCTGAGATCATTCATCTGTCCTGTTAATTTGTGTTAAGTGGTACTTTATCAGAGCCAAGCTTTTAAGTCCATTAAAAGTCTTACAGCTTGTCTCAAAGCTGAGAACACTATAAAAGACAACATCAATTCTGAGGCTCTGCCCTACACTCAAGACAAGCTGAGGCTTTCAGTCTTGGTCTCAAGATCAGCCTTGAAGACCTCTGGAATTACTCTGTGAAATGACAGTAGGCCTTGAAGTGTCACCTCTCCTGAAATATGAAACAAGCTGTCCCAACTCAAGCATCTCTTATAAGGATACCATCTGGGTAAGAAACAAACTTTCGTGCTGTTACCCTCAAATGCCCTCATTTCTCAAGGCTTTATAGTACACTTTTTAAAACTCTTTTTTAAAAACAACAAATTTTACAGGCCAGACACAGCTCACTTACCTGGGAGATTTTCTATAAAAATAAAGATTCCTACATACCATCTGTAGAGAATATCTGGGGTGAAGCCCAGAATTGTGTATTTTCAAGGCTTCCAGTATGTTTTTTTATTTGTAACTGGGGTTTAGAACTTCTGAAAGACTTACTGTGAAGTGTAAAGCCATTGAACATCAGTTGTTATTTCACTTGGTGTTTACAGAAATAGCTAAGAATAGTATTCCCATTTTAGGAATTAGAAAACTAAGGCTCACAGAGATCTGATGATTTGAATACCATGGTACCAACTTTGGTCTTAAGTTAGAACATAAACTCAGGTCTTCCAACTCCTAGTCCAAAGCCTGTCCATTATTTACTTTGAGGTTTGGCAACTATAGTTACTAACATATGAACATGAATTAATTTATCAGCTTGCACTAAAAAGGATGGGAAAATCAGGGTAATATATTTGTATCAGGAAGAGAATCATGTGAGCAAGAAAAATTCATATCATGGAAAAGTGAAGTAAAAATGTTAGTTGCTTAATTGTGTCCAACTCTTTGCAACCCCATGGACTGTAACCCGCCAGTCTCCTCTGTCCATGGAATTCTCCAGGCAAGAATACTGGAATGGGTAGCCATTTCCTTCTCCAAAAGATCTTCCTGACCCAGGGATCGAAATCCTGTATTGCAGGTGGGTTCTTTACTGTCTGAGCCACCAGGGAAGCCCTTGTATCATGGGAAAGATCTTTAAAAGTCCCATGCAATCTGGAAATCAAGTAAGGGAAAAAAAACCATCTTGGGACAATTCCATAAATGGTCGAGACTTCTTATATATTATTTCTTCTTTCCTATCTCCATCACACATATTCTTTTTTTCTTCCTTCTTGGCAATGACTTGGGCTCATTACCAATACAAAGTGTTAGATAAGATGGTCTCATCTTAACAAAAAGAAGATATTGGGAATGAAGTGTGTATAGATACACTTGCCCAATCTGATCATCACTTCTCAGTAGCCTCCAAACTGGTCTCCATGATTGTACCTACCAGGGTCTAGTTTCAACACAAGAGCTTTAGTAATACTTAAAAGGAAAAAAAAAAAACAAACTCAGATCAGGATAGGCTAAAATTCTTTAATGTGTTCTCAACTCATTAGCAACAGAATTCAGAATCCTTAACATGGCCCAAGTAGGCTTTCTGTGACTCTGTCACGGACTACATGTTTGACCTTAACTCGGGCTCTTCCGACCATCACTCATACTATTTCATCCTTGCTCTTCCTCAAGTAGGCTGAGCTTGTTCTGTCTTCAGGGTTTTTTTTCACTTACCCTTCCTTTTACTGGAATACTCTACTTATTGGCATCTCCATGATCTTCTTTATTTCCTTTAAGTCTCTGATCAAATTTATAGAGGTATTCCATAACCACAGATATATACTTTTAGTACCTAGTCTGCTTAACATTGTGTCAGACACTGTGTCTGCCCTTAGAATTCGCCACTCTCTATCAATTCTGCTTCCTTTTAATTGTATTTCTTTCTACTATTGTCAGACATATCCTGACTTGTTCTGCATTAATAGCAACCACAAATTCTTGGGGATTTAAATAAAAAGAGATTGATTATACTAAGTCTTGATTATTCTACAGGTCCATCTTAGGCTGGTGACGATGCTGGGGGTAGGGGGGCTGTGCTCATCATTATTACTTAAAGACTCAGTAATACAAGCAACAAACATTGGAATATTTTCAATTATTGTGTCAATAAAAGAGCTCTGACCAGACTCAACCTGTAAATGACCTTGAACCTCTTCATGTATTTATTGGCCATATTTATTTTCCCTTCTGAAAAATTCCTGGTTGTGTTTCTTGCCTTTTTTTCTCTGTTGAGCTTATCTTCTTCACAATAATTTGTGGAAGTTGTTTTCATATTCTTGGTTTGAATCCTTTTATAGCTTTGTGTATTATAGGCATCTTCTCTCAGTTTTTCTAGTCTTTTCATTTGCTTTAAAGTGTCTTTTGACCAAAAAAAAAAAAGAAAAAGAAAAGTTCTTAGCTTTGTTAGTGTCCAAATTGTCAGCCTTTCCTTGTCAAAGTCAAATCATAGAGATCAATTAGGAGGCTTTTGAGTGCTGTTCAAATTGGGAGAAATAGTTGGATTCTAGATTATTTGAAGGTAGAACTGAGAGAATTTGGTGATGAATCAGGTATGGGGTAGATATATGAAGAAGAAAAAAAAGTCAAATATGACTTTAAGATTTAGGGCTTAACCAATTGGAAGAATGAATAATTTGATGAAATTATTGAATATAAATATGGAAGAACAAATTTGGGAATGACAATCAAGAGTTTGATTTGGTCATGCTCATTTTGAGGTGTCTGTCGGAAACCTGAGGGCTTCCCCAGTGGCTCAGCAGTTAAGAATCCTCCTGCAACGCAGGAGATGCAGGAGACATGGGTTTGATCCCTCGGGAGGATCCCATGGAGGAGGAAATGGCAGCCCACTCCAGTATTCTTATCTGAAAATTCCCATGTACAAAGGAGCCTGGTGGGTTAGAGTCCAAAGGGTCACAGAGTCGAACATAGCTGAATGACTAAGCACATCAGATTCCTACGTGTAGAATAATGAGGCATGTGAATATGTGAGACAGAGTCCATGGGGACTATTGAATTTAGATAGAAACATGTGAAAGTCTACGACCTACAGAAAGCTTTTAAAACAAAGACAAAAGGTCTCAGCTCTGAGTCCAAAGGAACTCCAACATTTATTGATTAGAACCAAGAGGATACTAAAACAATGGCCAGTGAGACAGGTGGAAACTAAAGAAGAAGCTGTGCCTCCGAATCTTATACCCTGTTAAGGGATAAAATATAACATGAAGAGAGGGTAACCAACCGCATCCTGGTAACAGAGCCAGGCAAAGACTAAGAACTTCCTTTTGCATTTGGCAACAAGGAAGCCACTGGAAAATCCAACAAGAACAGTCACAGCCTTTTCTTGTGTGTGTGAATAAAGCTTGCAGTAAGAAAAAAAATAAATAAAGGACTGACCTAAGGTAGCTGGGGAAAGATAAGTAATTGATAATCTGAGATTTGTTGGATGAATGGACTCAAGTTAGTGAATTAGCATATAGGAAGCATGGATATAAGAGCATCTCAGGAAACACAAACCCTGTCCAAGAGGACCTCAACATAGTAACAAAGTGTGGCCAACATGATTAGAACAAGGAAGTGAGAAGTATAAGTTGGAGGAATAGACTGGGACTGTATTACATAGGGCTCAGTTAAAAGTTCATATCTTTTTTTTTTTTTCTGAAGGATATTGAAAAGAAATTGAGGGGAATTTAAGCTATGGATCAACTAGAGCAGATATGTGTTATAAAAAGATAACTGTTTTATGAAGAAGGGATTGAAGGAAACGTAGGTAGGGGAACTGGTCGTAATGTTATTAAAGTCGTTCATGTGTAAAATGATGGTAGCATAGACTAAGCTGGAGTATGGGGACATAGATGGATTTGAGAGGCATCCAGAAGTCTCGACTGATACAAAATGGCCATAGGTCGTTGGTAAGAGAGAGGAAAAGAAAGATACTTTGAGGATGATTTCCAGAATTTGGGCTTGAATATGTGAGTGGGTGGTGGTGCCATTACAAAGAAGAGAAGGTTTTGGAGTCATGAAAGAAATGTGTTAATATTAGACATATAAAATTTGAGACGTCAATGAGATTCTCAGCTGAAGATGGCTCATGTACCAAATTCTGCCAAGTGCTACACTGGGTTCTGTGAATATAGAGATAAACAGAAGTAACTTTCTAGCCTCAAAAAAACTCATAGTTTAGCAGCTCATATTCCTATGAGAGTTATAAAGTTGCTATAGCACTTTCTTCATCCTGAATCTGCTACCAGGTCTGAAAGCTAAACTTCGCCCAGGAATAGCTGGAAGGAAGGAAAAAAATAGCCCAAGTTGATATACTTTAACTAGGCAACAGTCACTCCTAAAAAAGATCAGAATGTGGTGTGAAATATGCTAATAGCATTTATGCAAATGAAGGTTCACTGTATTAACTACAAGATCAAGGGATAACTGCAAGTAATTTGGTAATGGGCTGTAATTACCCTTCCATCTATAGCATTGGGGAATGAGGGTGACCCATGAATCAAACACTGTTACTAAATACTTTCACATTTCATCAGTGTACTTCTCTTTATCATTGTACTTGAATATACCTGAAAAGCCACCACAAAACGAATGAGTTGTTTTTTAATATCAGGTTAAACAAGTAAGAGAATAGTTTATTCTCCCTTTTTTTTTTCTTTTCCTTTTCTTTTTACTTACTATTTTTAACATGGTGTGTCTGAAGAGAAGTCATTCCAGGTCTGACAAGTACTACTCTTTGACTTTGGATACATTTACTGGCATTTTCCATTTGGTTTCCTCATTCCTTATTCAGAAATGTTAACATTTGTAATGACCTCTTCAAAAGGGTATCAGAAAAAACTGAGTTTTATCTATCTAGAAATAAATAATTTAAGGCAAAGTTTTCTTTTTGACTTTTTATTCTGAAATACTTTCCAAAAATGTGGAACAAAGAGCTTTTCTTTCCCCACTGAATCATTTGAGAATAAGTTGTAGGCATGTTGTCCCCTAAATACTTCAGCATGTTTTCCTACAATCATAATTTTATCTTGCATAGTCATGGTTTGGCCAGGCCAGAAAAATTAGGTAATTAGTACTGATATTATCTACTCCCTGTTACCTAATCCAGTGAATACAGGCAGTGTCTGTTGATTGTCCCAATGATACTCTTTTTAGCAAAAGGATTCAATCTAAGATAATTTAGTCCACACAGTCTTTTAGTCTCCCTCAATCTGGAACAGTTATCAGTCTTTCCTTGACTTTCACAATCTTGATACTTTTAAAGATTAAAGCCAATTGTTTTGTATAATGTCCTTCAAATTGGGTTTGTCTGATCTTTTCTCATAATTACACTTGAGGTAAGCCTTTTGTGGGGTGGGGTACTGAAATATGACAGAGTGGTGTGTTTTTTTACTGCATTCTATTGACTGGCACACAATTTCAGTTTGAACCATTACTGCTGATGTTAATCACCTGATAGATATGATTTTCACCAAATTTCTCTTTTGCAGAGCTATTCTTTTTCTCTTTGAGATGAAGACGTGTTTTATGGGGAGATATTTATATATATATATAAATATCCCATTCACCTTCAGACTTTCATCTGCTAGTTTTAGCATTGATATATTTTGTATTTGCCTTATTTAACTGTTACTCCGATAGCTAAAATAGTGTTTTATAAAACTCCATCATTTGTTTGAAATGTGTTGCTTGACATTTTATTGTAATGAGACGCTTTCTCTTCTTCCCATTTGTTTATTCCTTCAAGTTGTACCAGTATGAGCTCACGGATTTCTATTTTATGTAAAGCATTGTAACCTGTTATCTTTTCTGTTTGTTTAAATATTCTGAGATTTGAGCAGTAGGAAGGGTCTCATTGAACATGGAGTCTCCTTCTCTATTTTCTAGCATGTTTCCACGGTTCTCTGCGCTGTGCTTTACTGTTGGCACAGGAAGATGTTCGAGGCTCATTTTGTACTTCTTCCCCAGAGCTTTGGCATCAGCCGTGTTTTCAAAGATCCCACGTTTGTCTTAGTGGAAGGTGGTGTTTCGAAACTAGGATATGAATACGAGATGGGCTCGCTGTGCTGGCAGACGCCATGCGCTGCACTGACCCCAGCTGCTCTGGGCTGCCGTCCCTAAATAGCCCTTGTCTGTCAAACCCTTTTAGCCATCACCTCAGCTGGAGTAAGTTATCTTGCCCAAGGTCATGTCTGCTATTAAAAGTATCCCTGCAAAGAATGACTTGTTATTAAAGGCTTAGGCTTCTTGCACCAAATTAGGAATATTCTGAATTGCTATCCCAGTCCCTGTGGGGTCAGCTGAGACCGCCAGGGGGTCTGCATACTAGCTTAATTTCTCCCTTTGCCCAGTCCTGCTTCTTTTCTCTTCCTTCCCCAAGTATGATTTCCAAAGCACTCCCTACTAAATATTCTAAGTGTACTTTCCAGGGAATACAACCCTGGGAGGCATTAGGTGTTGCTCTGCCCAGACCGTCTCAATGAACAGAGGTAAGGGAGTATATGGATGCAGTTACATCTACACCTACCTCTGTCTATATCTATTTCTCTGTATATTGAACACCATGAATATGGTAAAGAGAAAACGCACACCACCACCACCAAAGACGTCCACATCCCTGGAAATTATGAATGTATTAGGGTTGCATGGCAAAAGGGAATTATAGTTATGGATGGAATTAGGATGGCTAATTGCTGACTGTAAGACTGTGAAGTTATCCTGGATTATCTGGGTGAACCCAATGAATTAGCAAGTGTCCTTAAAAATGAAATAGGGAAGCAGAAGAGGGGAGACATAGGAGATGTAAGTATAGAAGTCAGAGTCATGCAGGGTAAAGACTTGACCCACAGATACTGGCTTTGAAGATAGAGGAAAGGGGCCCAAGGCTTGTGGGTGGTCTCTAGCAATTGGAAAAGACAGGGGACAAGTTCTCCATTAAAGTCTCCAGAAAGGAATCTAGTCCTTTTGATGCCTTAATTTCACCCACTGACACCCATGTTGAACTTCTGACTTATAAAACTATAAGGTTATATATCTGCACTGTTTTAAGCCACTAAGACTGTGATAATTTGTTATAGCAACACTAGACAACTAATATAACGAATTTATATTGATTCCACTAATGCCAGTCTAGCAGCACAGGATTTATTACAGTTTTCCCTCTTTTTGTATTTGTAGCCCCCTTTTCCATTGCTGAAAAACTTGGCTCCCATTATGCTCAACGAATGTATCTATGGGATCGATGCCAAGCCCACTGGGCCAGCTTCCTAATTTGGGCTCTTTTCCTCTGCTCAGCCGCCACTGCTATCTCATGTATGTCATCCTTACATGATCCCCAAGTAGTTGATCTTAGACTTAATTATTAAGAAAGGAAGGAAGTATGGAAGGAAGCAAATAGAGAAGGAAGCTAAGAGGGAAAGGTATGGAAGGGAGAGAGGAGGCTGAGAGAAAAGAAAATCAGTTAAGTCAGAGATATGTGTATTTTTTGTTTTTTTCTTTATCCAAAGTCTGTGTATAGGGTCTATGGGTGGACCTCAAAGACTCATTGTATCATATACCCCACTCCCCAAATATTCTGAAAAATCAGCATTTGTGTTTGCTTCCCCAGGGTACATATAGATCAGTATAATTTTCATCACTTTCTCAAGATAGATGCTTGTGCTCTAATAAGTTAAAAAACACTGTTTATGACTATTTAATTGGAAAGTAAAGCAATGACCTAAATATCCTCCTTAAACCCATTCACAAGCCTTGTGATTGACAAAATAGATTTTCAGAATGCTCACAACACAATCACTCTTGGTAGGAGTTGTTAAAATTTTATGTTCTTTATCTCAGTCCTGTCTGAGATGTCAGGGATCAGAAAAATTTTGATAGGTGCTCAGAATCTCCACATTTCAAAGTAAGCCATTTAAAGGGAATATTATAGGACTGAGCACCTAATTTTTCCAGCTACTGTTGCCAACTCCAGCTTCTACAAGGACCTAGAGAAAAAAAGACCTGGAGAATGAATTTATTGAGGAAAATTTTAATATGTAAGTGTACCTACCCTCCCAATCTTCAAATGAGTCAATTGTAGGAGGTTCCAATTAGAGGTCCTGAAACTCCTCAGGAAAGAAAAAAAAAAAAAAAAAGCCTTCAGTATCAGCCAGGTACAGATTACAAATACAATTTGTTTCACTTTTCTCGCCTTCCCTGAGGCCCACCTTAGAGGAGTCAAAAACCAAAGCCCTCAAGGGGAACAGAGATGGAATAAGGAAAAAGAGAATTAGTTGACCACAGTCCTCTTGCCCACTGTAGGAGTCGGGGATGAAAACTGTATCAATCTGCAGGGGAGGATCTCTAAATTAGCTAAGAGTTAGCAGTTTTTGGATAATTGCCCTGGGCTATAGATTTTAATCACAGAAACAAGACTGCTTTTACAAATTACCAAAAGACTACTTTATTTTCTTTAAAAAATGGAGGAAAAAATTATGGTACCTACCCTAAATTCCATACAAGAAGTAGGGGGGAAAATATGTCCATGTTTTGTGCTTGAATGGGCCGTGGAGGAAAAATAAATTTGCCTTTTGCTTATTTTCTTGGGTCAGCTCCTGTCAAAAATGGCTCCTTTTATCAAATATGATATTGAAACGGTGGTAGATATTGAACAGCTCATATTTTTCTATTACCTGCTGGAAAAAGCCCCAAGAAACTTATTTATTCTTTTCTTTTCTTTCTTTTTTCCATCTGATGCATGGGTGGGCAAGTTAGCTTAACTCTAAATCTGCAGCCAGCTGTAACATTCTACAATCCGAAAAGCAGTTACTCAAGGGCATTTTAGTGCCCTGCAAGAAGAGGGATTGAGGAAGGCAATGCTTCCAGAACTGTGAGGGATAATTACATAATCATATACCTTAGGGTATTTTAGCTAATTTAGTTTTCTGCACCTGAAAAACCACCTAAAAACTTTCAAAGTTTCTGGGATTGATTTTTTTGAATTCAAATTTACTTTATCTCTGACAGCCAAGGCTATGAGTGCTGATTCCCATCCACCTTCCTCCCGCATCACTGAAGTGACGTCGCTCCGTCATGCCCAACTCTTTGGAACCCTGTGGAGTGTAGTTTACAAGGCTCCTCTGTCCATGGAATTTTCCAGGCAAGAGTACTGGAGTGGGATGCAATTTCCTTCTCCAGCGGATCTTCCCGACCCAGGGATTGAACCCAGGTCTCCTGCATTGCGGGCAGACGCTTTACCAGAATAGCCCAGACATACAGTGATTACTAGGAGTAAGAACGTATGGGATAACATTTGGGATAACAAATGGGATAAACATTCTAGAAATCATAAATCCTTTCAAGGGATGAATTTAGTCCTCTGCCTTTAAGCTTAGTGGTCTTAAATATGCTTCAGAATATATGATCTAGTAAATATTTGTGGGATATCTATTCTGAGCAAGGTCCTGAATTTGGGACTCAGTAGAGCAGAGTACATCATGAGAAAAGCTGGACTGGAAGAAACACAAGCTGGAATCAAGATTACTGGGAGAAATATCAATAACTTCAGATAAGCAGGTGACACCACCCTTATGGCAGAAAGTGAAGAGGAACTAAAAAGCCTCTTGATGAAAGTGAAAGAGGAGAGCGAAAAAGTTGCCTTAAAGCTCAACATTCAGAAAACGAAGATCATGGCATCCGGTCCCATCACTTCATGGGAAATAGATGGGGAAACAGTNGATTCATGGGGTCGCAAAGAGTCGGACATGACTGAGTGACTGAACTAACTAACTAAAGAGAACCTTCTTTTTTTTGAGAACCTTCTTAATTGAAATTATTATTGTCATCATCCTCCTCCTCCTCTTCCTCATCATCTAAAGCAATTTCATAAACCATGTCACATTCCTTTCATCGTCTTACAGCCCCTGTGAACAACCCTCCTGTGAGTATGTCCTGTATAACATATTTCAATCCTAGACTCACAGGACATGGCTGCTTATTGCCTGAAACCACCTATGCATAGGCTTGTCAGATACGTGTGTCTGTGTATATATACACAGACATTCATATGCACAGATATGGATTGTACTGGCTATAGCATGGGAATGGTAAGGATATTCTGAAATAGGTTTTTCTGTTCTAGTGATGGTTGAAGGAGGCTTTATACTTCTATACATTATTTAGAGATACAATGGGTAAAATCCCTAACTTATGTGTCAAGCTGACCTTAGTATTTTTTCTATTTCTACCTGCTAACTTTATAATCTCACACAAATTGTTTATCTTTTATTAGCTTAAGTATTCTCATCTGAAAAATGGGACTGATAGAAATATAATCTGCTTGATTGAATAATGAGTTATTAAATGAGAGAATACACAAGTGCTTAACTTTTTGTCTGGCACATAGTTTATGTTCAATAAATGCTCAATAAATAAGTTAAGGCTTGCTTTTGCTTGTGATCAGGATAACTTTATATGGCAATGTTAATTCCCTTACCGTGATTACTTTCTTTTTCTAGATGAAACAAACAGAAAATTCAGATGATTAGCTACCTTTGTGCAGCTAGTGACAGAATCCCAGTCTCAGCCACTCTCCTAACCATAACATTCTGTTACCTCTATCTCCCTGGTGCACAAGTGTGCCCCAGAGTACACAAGCACAGGCAAGGCTAGGTCATCCATCTTCTCATGACATCTTTGCTTGGACTTAGTCCTTCAGTTGTGTCTGACTCTTTGTGACCCCATGGACTATAGCTCGCCAGGCTCCTCTGTCCACAAGGATTCCCCATGCAAGAATAATAGAGTGGGTTGCCATCCCCTCCTCCAGGGGATCTTCACAACCCAGGGAGCAAACCCAGGTCTCCCACATTGCAGGTGGATTCTTCACCGTCTGAGCC
Source organism: Redunca redunca (assembly GCA_006410935.1). Taxonomy (NCBI): domain Eukaryota; kingdom Metazoa; phylum Chordata; class Mammalia; order Artiodactyla; family Bovidae; genus Redunca; species Redunca redunca. The sequence goes on from SJYQ01002230.1 coordinate 1,002,177, forward strand.
ACCAGGGAAGGTGGCCTCTTAGAACCAGGGAATCCTTAAATTGTACAGTTGGAAGGAACCATCAGTAGTAATATTAGAAATGTGATTCTAAATTTTTCACAGCCTCTTGGAGATTTATAGGGTTAACAGACTTTTGCATTTTTTATTCAGTTCTCAACTTCCTGCATATATCTTGAGGCCGATACAGAAAACTCTATTAATGCCAATTTATAGAATAGGAAAAATAAGGATTCAGAGTTTTCTTTGACTCTGTTTGGTCCTCAAGAGAATGACTTGCTGAAGGCCACACATCTAGTAAGTGATAAAACTCTGACTTCAATTCAGCCCTTCTAATTCAAGTGCAATGCCCTTTTATACACATTACTTACTGTGTAAATTATAAGACCTCTCGTTTATTGACAGCTTCAGTATTTACTCAATACCCTTCAAAGGTATTACATGTCTCAATCAAAGCTTTGAAACAAACTTTTTGAGGTGTATATTAACACTCCTTTGTTTCCTGATGGGGGAAAAATAAAGGCCTGGAGAATTTAAGTAAATGACTCAAGATCTAATAGAAAAGAGGCTTAGAAGCATGGACATGAACTCAGATCATTCTACTGTAGAAGTTAATTCTCTACCACCATACCACAATGCCTGAAAACTAAGAGAGTAGAGAGCTTTGCCATGGAATATTTTCATACTAAAGTGAAGTCGCTCAGTCGTGTCCAACTCTTTGCGACCCCATGGACTGTAGCCTACCAGGTTCCTCCATCCATGGGATTTTTTCAGGCCAGAATACTGGAGTGGGTTGCCATTTCCTTCTCTAGGAGATCTTCCAAACCCAGGGATTGAACCTGGGTCTCCCACATTGTAGGCAGACCCTTTACTGTCTGCGCCACCAAGGAAGTCCTTGCATACTAAGATCTTGGTGAAAACCATTGTTGCTTTCATACACAAACTCTTTTCAAGCTTAAGTAGTTTGTCTAAGATCAAACCACTATCTGGTAGATTCCTTCTCCTTTCTATTCAGATTCAGGCCAATATCTTATGTACATAATAACTGAATTTAATTTTCATGAAAAAAATGCAATGTACCCAATCTCTTATCACTAGACTCTTTCCTACATCTACACACAATCTTAATTAAATATGGTTCAGAGCAGTGGAAATTGTTTTTTAAAAAGCACAAGGTCCCAAATCCTGGAGTTTTAGTATTTCTTACTCTCTAGATTCTGAATGGCCACTAGTTGAACCTGAAAGATATAATAACTTCCTGTGGAACCTCTCTGAGTTGTTTTTAAAGGGGCAGATTGAGAGGAAAGACATTGATTTTAACATACATTTATCCTCTAACCCATTGGGTATCCTTCCTGTGATGCACGATGGAGCAGAAGTGTTTAAAATGATAGCACTTGTTGGTGGGAGAATAGGTTGTGGGAGCATTTCTGGGACAGTTTGGCAACATAGAACAAATTGAAGATGTGCAATCCTTTAACCCAACAGTCCTGCCTTTGACCTCTGCAAAAAGCAATGGATTTGGATTCATGGAGAAGATCCCTACTCTTGAGTATTAGGTACATGGATCTACAAGGATGTACCATCTGCTAAACTCTAGTGATTCTCACTTCTGGTTTTAAAGTCACGTGGAGGAAGCTTTTTAAAAGACACCAAAGTGTGAGTAAAACACATCCATGTCCAATTAGTCTGGTTTAAACCTGTGCATGAGCATGTTTTAAAAGCTCACTAGGTAACTCTAAATAGACAGCCAACACCAACGTGTACCCAACACTGGCCTTAGAGAAAGAACTCCCACACTCTTGTCTTATCTGTAATACTTAACAAGTTGGGTGACCTTGAGCATAATATTTAATCTCTCTGAGCTATCACTTGAAAAACTAAATGAAGATAAAAATATTCATGCTATCAAACTCATGCTGTAGATATGGAATTACATGAGAGTATGTATATTAAAGTATTTTATAAAATGCTAAGTAAATAATACTGTTTTATAAGTTTAACAGCTTCTGTTCCCTCTGCCCAAATATGTTATATAACTCAAGATCATTACATTAATAGTAAAACATTATTTCTAGATATGTGGAATATGAGCTCTCTGCATCAAAATCACTTGGGTTAAAAATGTAGAGTAAAAATGAAAAAGAATTTCTAGAGATAGAGTCCCAGACCTGCCTTTTAAATAGCAATCTGCGAGCTCCTGTGAAATAAGACTCACAACCAGTGCTGAACTCTTACAAGTGGATATGGCAGACTGTGTGGTAACTCTGACAAGGGCAAAGGCTGGCAGAAGCCCTGGCAGCATTTGATTAACATTAACAACAAAAGCAGATCAGAAGATGTAAATTCACCAGCAGGCTTGACCATGTCAAGGTGGATTGTCTAGCGCTCTCCTGACACTCTGTGTTGTGCCTCATATAAAGGGACTTATCACTGTTTGACTGAAAACAAAGAGCACCTTACCACTGGTGAAATCTCACATGTCTTAAATGCATTGGGTTGGTTGTCTTTATATCATCACTCCCCTAATTACACTAAGGGTACACCCTTCAGGCCCTTGTGAGTGGGTGACTGCTCACTCTGCTTTTCAAGGTCTTTAACTCCACGGCCTAATTCAGCACCCTGTCCAGCACCAGGCCTTCTCCAGGCTGGTCTTATTTCCTCTTCTACCTAGAAAGATGTGCATACTTGGGTTGGAAATGTCCTGAGATCTTCCTTAGGAAATGTTAAATCCTTAAGTGTTGAATCCTACCTCCAGTAGCACCAGTGATTCCCCCCAAACAGAAAGAGAACTTAAGACACTTGCTTCTTGAACAATCAATACTTACTGTTTTAGTACTTGAATAATTACCTAAGAGACAGTCAGCTCGAGGGGCACAAGGTAACACACATTCTGGCAAAGTTTGCCAAACGTGCCTTTCTGGAGAAAGAAAGAACACCAGACTGGGAAGCTGAAGACTTGGGATAATGTCCTTGTTTTGTTTCTTTGTTTTGTAAGCTTTTTTTTTTTTTGCCACACCACACAGCATGTGGGATCTTAATTCCCTGACCAGGGATCAAATCCGGGCCCCTGCAGTGGAAGCAAGGGGTCTTAACAGCTAAGTCCTGGGATCATATCCTTGTACCTATCACTGATGAGCTAAGTCATGTCACCTCTCTGAGCTTCAGTTTACAAATCTGGAAAATGAGAAGAACAAAACTTTATTCAAACATTTCTTAAAAAACAAAAAATGGTGTGAGATTAGATTGATAAAATGAAAGGATCATGTTTGGAAAGCTATCAACTATTACAAGAAGTTTTATAGGATTTTACATGACTGCAAGCAATGATGCATTAGCTAGTCATCCTTCAAATAATCAATATTCTTCTCCCAAAATAGTACCCTTCGCAATCACTCGATGATTACTGATTTTTTTTTTTTTTAAAACAAGAGGCAAATCCTATCCTACCATAAATTAAAGCCATAGTTTGGAGTGCAAATGACTTGCAGAGCATCCGCTATTGAGGGGTCGTAATGGCATAAAGCACTAAGATCAGATGTGTTTTTCAGCACTTCCAGGGACAGTATAGACTCACAGGCCCCCAAAGGAAAGCTGCTGCTGCTGCTGCGTCGCTTCAGTCGTGTCCGACTCTGTGTGACCCCATAGAAAGCAGCCCACCAGGCTTCCCTGTCCCTGGGATTCTCCAGGCAAGAACACTGGAGTGGGTTGCCATTTCCTTCTCCAAGTAAAGCTGATAAAGAAGACTAAAAAATAATGGAATGTGAGATAAAGAATAAGGAATGCGAGAAAGTACGAGATTCCTGAGTGCAAGCATGATAGAGACATTCTTTGGTACAAAGAATTTAGAATTTAGAAGTTTCGAACTAGGGAAAAACCTTCCCTTTCAAAATCTCCCCTGAATTAAGAGAAGCCTGAATGTGACCCAGGCTTTTGAGAGCACCTTGCCTAGAACAGACAGGACATCTCTCCGGGGGTCACAAGGGAGGGTTGCTGGGCTCGGCATTAGCAGAGCAGATTAGTGGCAGGTCAGCCCTTTCACAAGGATAAGCTATTTCTTGATAAAAGTGTGCTGCTTGACAGACTGAGGGCAGGAAACACTAATTCACAGGCTTTTAGTGGCTGACAGACTCTTCACATTCATAACTTGCTCTCTGCTTGCAACAGCTGTTAAACCAGTGGCAGGAGGCTTAGGCCTCCAAAGAGAGCAAGATGACCTTGGTCAGAGTTGGTGGGGAAGAGGAGAAAGAGGCAGCATAGAGGGACATTGAGATCCACTCTTAGAAGCAGTAAAAATAGAATTAAAATTGTCCAAGACCATTGCCACTTAACCTTAGAAATCTCTCACCCAAATAGCCTGATCTTCTGTGTTCCACATTACAGGCTTTTGGGTGGTCAGAGTCAATATAAGACAAAAAGAGAAGCTAGTTAACTCCTCTCCATTACCAGTTTCTAGAGAGGATAAATGGTCTTTTCTTAGATACCAAAATATATTCAGTGGCATATTCAGAGTGAAGATGGTCGTATAGAGATAATTCTTGAAATAAGTCACAGAAGATCTGGAATTCCTACAAAATAATTTATCATGCTACAGTTTGAATATACTTTGTCATTTTTAAATACTAAAAAAGTAAAATATTGTAATTGAAATTACAGGCAAAATAAAATACACATACAGTTATCATAATGCTAGTATTAAAAATGTGTATTAGATTACTTATGTACCAGGCATCATACTAAATGCCTCGTGAGGCTTTTCTCATTTAACCTTCACAAGAACTCCACGAGACTGGGTGATTTGTTTTCCTATTTTGCTGAAAATAAAACCAAGACTCAGTAAGGTTAAGAGACATGTTTATGATTGCACAGTTAGTAGGAGGCAGAGCTGATATTCAAACTAACTCTCAGGATTACTAACTCAGTAATCCTAAAGAGATGTAGAGAAGCAAAATGGTTATAGGCATAAACCTTGGAGGCCAGAGTGTCTGGATTCAATGTGTGCGTGCGTGCGTGTGTGTGTGCATATGTGTGTGTGTGTGTGTGTGTGTGTGTGTGCAGTCATGGCCAACTCTTTTCGACCCATGTACTATAACCCACCAGGCTCCTCTGTCCATAGAATTCCTCAGGCAAGAATAACTGGAGTGGAGTGCTGTTCCCTACTCAATGGGATCTTGACTCAGGGATCAAACTCACGTTTCTCGCGTCTCCTGAATTGGTAGGCAGATTCTTTACGACTAGCACTCCCTGAGAAGCCCAGGTTAAATATGGGCATTGCCATCTACTAACTGTGAAACTTTGGGAAACTTACCTAATCTCCTTGCCTTCCTTTCCTCATCTGTAAAAGCGCTGTCAGAGACTGCTATGACAATAGACCAAGTATGCAAAAGATGTAAAACAATGTCTTGTAGTTTAGTCTTCACACATGGTAACTAGTATTACTAAAAGTGGAAAATCAGAAGAAAACATTTTAAGTAAAATACAGTCTAGAATCTGGACCTATCCCTTATGACTCAAAAAATAAATGCTGAAAACATATCATGAGCCAGGCATTTTCACACTTGCTGGGAAAATAATGATGAAAAAGTCTGATATGACCCCTGATAACAAAAGCACAGGTTCGATAATGGCACCCCACTCCAGTCCTCTTGCCTGGAAAATCCCATGGGCGGAGAAGCCTGGTAGGCTGCAGTCCATGGGGTCTTGAAGAGTCGGACACAACTGAGCAACTTCACTTTGACTTTTCACTTTCATGCGTTGGAGAAGGAAATGGCAACCCACTCCAGTATTCTTTTTTTTTTTTAATTTTTATTTTAACTTTAGTTTACTTTACAATATGGTATTGGTTTTGCCAAACATTGACATGAATTCACCACAAGTGTACATGCGTTCCCAAACATGAATCCCCTCCCACCTCCCACCCCATAACATCTCTCTGGGTCCTCTCCATGCACCAGCCCCAAGCATCCTGCATCCTGCATCAGACATAGACTGGTGATTCGTTTCTTACATGATAGTATACATGTTTCAATGCCATTCTCCCATCTCATCCCACCCTCTCCCTCTCCCTCTCCCCCAAAGTCCAAAAGTTCACTCTATAGATCTGAGTCTGTTTTGTTGTCTTGCATACAGGGTCATCATCCCCATCTTTCTAAATTCCATATATATGCATTAGTATACTGTATTGGTGTTTTTCTTTCTGGCTTACTTCACTCTGTATAATCGGTTCCAGTTCCATCCATCTCCTTAGAACTGATTCAAATGTATTCTTTTTAATGGCTGAGTAATACTCCATTGTGTATATGTACCACAGCTTTCTTATCCATTCATATGCCCAGCAGTGGGATTGCTGGGTCATAAGGCAATTCTATTTGCAATTCTTTAAGGAATCTCCACACTGTTCTCCATAGTGGCTGTACTAGTTTGCATTCCCACCAACAATGTAAAAGGGTTCCCTTTTCTCCACACCCTCTCCAGCATTTATTGCTTGCAGACTTCTGGATCGCAGCCATTCTGACTGGTGTGAAGTGGTACCTCATTGTGGTTTTGATTTGCATTTCTCTGATAATGAGTGATGTTGAGCATCTTTTCATGTGTTTGTTAGCCATCCGTATGTCTTCTTTGGAGAAATGTCTATTTAGGTCTTTGGCCCATTTTTTGATTGGGTCATTTATTTTTCTGGAATTGAGCTGCATAAGTTGCTTGTATATTTTTGAGATTAGTTGTTTGTCAGTTGCTTCATTTGCTATTATTTTCTCCCATTCAGAAGGCTGTCTTTTCACTTTGCTTATATTTTCCTTTGTTGTGCAGAAGCTTTTAATTTTGATTAGATCCCATTTGTTTATTTTTGCTTTAATTTCCAGAATTCTGGGGGGTGGATCATAGAGGATCCTGCTGTGATTTATGTCAGAGAGTGTTTTGCCTATGTTCTCCTCGAGGAGTTTTATAGTTTCTGGTCTTACATTTAGATCTTTAATCCATTTTGAGTTTACTTTTGTGTGTGGTGTTAGAAAGTGATCTAGTTTCATTCTTTTACAAGTTGTTGACCAATTTTCCCAGCACCACTTGTTAAAGAGATTGTCTTTACTCCATTGTATATTTTTGCCTCCTTTATCAAAGATAAGGTGTCCATAGGTGTGTGGGTTTATCTCTGGGCTTTCTATTTTGTTCCATTGATCTATATTTCTGTCTTTGTGCCAGTACCATACTGTCTTGATGACTGTGGCTTTGTAGTAAAGCCTGAAGTCAGGCAAGTCGATTCCTCCAGTTCCATTCTTCTTTCTCAAGATTGCTTTGGCTATTCGAGGTTTTTGGTATTTCCATATAAATCTTGAAATTATTTGTTCTAGTTCTGTGAAAAATACCACTGGTAGCTTGACAATATTCTTGCCTAGAGAATCCCAGGGATGGGGGAGCCTGGTGGGCTGCCATCTATGGGGTCGCACAGAGTCGGACATGACTGAAGTGACTTAGCAACAGCAGCAGCAGCAGCAGCAGCATTCAACTGTTACAAAATGTTATAAGTACTTCATAGTGTTATGCAGATGAGGACGAGAGGAGAAGGGGCAACAGAGGATGAGACAGGCTATCGATCCACACTATCTGCCACGCACCTCTTCCAGCAACCCGGGGGCACAAAGTCAGTGATCTTAATGGTGTAAAAAAGCACCATGACTTTATATCACACTCTATCCAAGGATGAACTCTGGGTGGATTGAATTCCTAAAAGGGAACGATAAGTTAATAAAAGTTTAACAGGAAATAGTTTTATGACCTTAACATTAGGAAGCATTTCTAAAATCAGGACTCAAAAGTTACAAACCACAAAGAAAAGCATCAGAGGATTTTAATAGATCAAAATTAAAACAACGGTATAACAAAAAAGATAGCATAGACAAACAAAGAATTAATTAGAATTCCCACAAAACAGCAAGAAAACTCTGTGAACCTAAAAAGAATGGACTGATTATTTGAATAGTGTATGAGGGAAAACTTGCAAGACTACTCAGAAGAGATGCTCAACTTCAGCACTGATCAGAAGATGCAGATAACAGCTGCAAGACCTAATTGTACACAATTAGAATGGCAACTATTAAAAACATGAATCCCACCTGCTTGTGATGATAGATCTAAATGGAAACTCTCAGAATCTCCAGATAGGACAAAAGCTAACAAGCCACTTTAGGAAAAAAAAAAAATCATGTTTCATTTACCATGTTAGTTTTGCCCGTACTCTAAATATAGCACTTAACGCTTTTATGGATAGGTCTCAGAGAAGCTTGTACTGGTACACAAAAGGCCATGTACACTACTGTTCATCTACCTTTTCTTCACACAGCAGTAGAGAGGTGGGAGCAATCTATGGACTGTCAATAAGAAAACATGTTAATAAAATGAAATATTCTACTCATTGCATAAGATTTACACTGTGCAGTGATCAGAAGGACTGAATTGTATTTACATATGGTGATGTGGTTTGTTCTCTAAAACATGATGTTAAGGGGAAAAATTATAGAAACAATACTTACAATACAATACAATTTATCATACTTTAAATGGCATAAACCCACTCAGCAAACTATATATTTTCCAGACTTTCATATATGTAAATAAATATATTAAAGTATATTGGAAGGAAATACTTGAATAGAAAATTTACAGGTCCCCATCAGGAGAGGGAAATAAGATTATAAATGTAAAATACAGAGGAAATAATAAAATACATGATGACTATGTACTATGAATATTGGAGTGGCTATGACTCTCTGAAGTAAGGAGAAAAATAGTGAAAGTCATATATAATGATATTTTACCACTTTCAAGCACTTACTATATGCCTAACTCTGCACTGTGCACTTTCCATTAATTATCACATTTAACTGTCACAGAGCATTACCTAGTAAGCATTGCATAGCTATTTTAGGAAGGTGGAATTTGGAGCATCAGGAAGCAGAATTGCCAAAGTTTACAAGGATGATGAGGGGTTGATCTAGATGGATACCTAGGATATCATTTGAGACCAAGCCCTGTGTTCTTATCTCCATTGTCTTGCTTCTTAAGAAAGACTCCTTTGTGCATGAGCATAGAAGATGATAATGAAGTAAAAGATTATTTCAGCTTAGAGTGTCTATGAATCATTTCAGTTTTGAATTTCCAAATACAAATCACCATGGAGAACCTTAGGTAACACAATGCATCTAAACTTGAATATTCTGTGCTTCCTTTTGCATAAGGAGGCAGTGGATCGGGATGAGACCTCCAAACCCTAGCATTATGTCTGACACATGGTAGGTACCAAGTGATGATTCTCCAAACAATACAATGGCTCAATCAAGAGAGATGCTTAAGTTGGAACTGAAGTGGAGTATAAAGTAGCTCAACTTTTAAACAATAGGCATGTCTAGACAAAGAGATTAGAATCAAACTAAATTAAAGATTTTGTCACAGATGGTGAATCACAAAGGGTTTAATTTATTTGGACATGTGATGTGTCAGTATAAGCAAGTGTTGAGACAGAATCAGTGGGAAAATTGATTGTGAGTCCATCAATGCGTTGAAGTAAGACCACAGGTCAGATGCTATGGACAGCACAACCAGTCTTACTGAGACCATTGCCCTTTGTCAGCTGCATATTATATTTTCTGCCAGCTTTATCCATGATGCCACCCCCTGGGCAGGAAGGGTCCTGTTTCTAGAGTCAGGTCCTGTTCTTAAGTGTAAGAGTTTGCCTTTTCTGTCTTCTAAGAATACACAGCCAGCTTTATGGCTATACTTTAGGGATAGGTAACACTTTAAGCTTGAGGAGCTTCATGAAATAGGTATGAGCTGATTGTAGGGAGTGGCTGAGGTTCCTTTACATCAGTACATCAGTACGCCAGGGTCTTGTAACAGCAATGCTCAGATTCTCAAGCTAGGGTGTGAAGTGTGTCTGTGTTTCCATTCAGCTGTCAATATTCAGTGTTTCCCAACTTAAACAATGACAGGGAAATGAAAGGAAGGAAAGAAAAATCCTTATGAAAGAGTAAGCAGAGGCAAGTCATGTTATCAGTTAGCATGGAAATAAAAAGAAAGTAACCCCAGAATGTGGCATGTACCCGGAGAAAGCACAGGAATAGAGTTAATATGTGGATTATATTTCTGAAGTTTCCAGTAATGAGCTGAGCGACTTTGGAGTAGTCACCTCTCTTTGCTTCAGTCTGCTGCACTCAGGGAAACTTCACTCAGTTTTCTTGTCTGTCAGGTAAGAATAATTATACTTATTTTACATGATTATAAGACTCTTAAGGAGAAAAGAGCGCAGAGGAGCCTGGCAGGTTCTAGTCTATATGGTCACAAGGAGTTGGACCCAAGGGAAAAGACTTAGCACACAAGACAATATAAGGAGACTGTTTGGAAAACATTGGATAACTGCTTCAGTAATCAGTAATCAACTGTAACTGATTGTTGATGAATAACCAATAATTACTAATGGTAATATGTGGCCAGAGAAGGTGCATTTTAATTGACAATGGGTTAAACATATCAAGAGAAAATTTTGTTCTCACCTATGTAGAAATACAGTATATAGGTGAAGTGAAAGTGTGAACATGAGAAATCTTGGAAATATTCGTTCAAAATGGAATGGAAATATATTTTGTCACACAGAGATTCATAAGTGTGAGAAGATCTAACAGGAGATGCGTTAAGGCCAAGAAGATATATAGAGAAATACTAGGGATATTCAAGAAATAATTAGGTGGCTTCTTGAGGGAAATAAGATTGAATATTATAGGAAAGAGAAAAAGATAGAACATGAGAAGTGAATATAATAAGATGACCCAGGAAGATCTGATGGAAGAGTTCTTGCTTTGCTGAAGAGAAGTCTGTTGAATGTTGTTAATGAGTGTGTGGATGCATAAAGGAAGGATCCCATTCCAGATGGTCATCCATGTATCTTTCGTAAAATGAGACAGTTTGTGTCCAAATATTGAGTCTAAGAGTTAAAAGGCTCTTGGAGGTTGATTAGCAGTTCTCTACTTCATGCAGGAATGATGGATGTGTATTTAATTACTTTCAGAGAAGGAGAACTCACTACCTTCTAAGCTCTTCTCTCTCACTACCTTCTAAGCTGACATTTGTGGCTGCGCCCTGTATAACAGATGGCTTTTATTCTACACATCAAAAATATACTCTGTCCATCTCCCAGCATTTTCTGAGTCCCTTCTCTGTGCAGGCACTACACAAAGCAGTGGGGGTTTAAAGATGGAAAATGTGTCCTTAAATGATTCATAGATGTAGAATGCAAAAGTGATTGTAACTATGGGGCAAGTAGGACCATACCTTCCTTTGGAGCCCTTCAAACACTTGAGCACAATACTTGAATGCAATGTCAGAGTCTTTCCTTAATCTTTTAATCTACTATGTAGATGTATAATTTATTACCAGTTATTTAATATTTTTCCAAATCTTCTCATGGTCTTACTTTTTTTTTTCTTTTCTGAACATGAGCCAGGTTTTTAAAGTTTATATTAATATATAGTATTCAAAATGTTAAAGTAAATGAGCGGTTAATTTTTTAGAGCTTTGTATTCGCCTAGAATAAGAAATACTGTTAGAACTTTATAAAGAGTACTTCATGATCATGTGGGAGAACAAACCTGGGGACTCACAAATAGCTGAGCTTTGGCTGATATCATAGTTAAATTCTCAAAAATAGAAAACAGTTATAGATTTTAGTACTTTGGGCAGCATGATATAATAAGCAAGCCTTGACCTTAGAGCAAAAAAAAAATCTGGATTTGAATCCTGTCTCTGTCATTTATTAGCTGCAAAAACTTGGTGCCATATTATGCCACTGTCTGAACATATTTGATCATATTTTAAATATGAATATTATCTACCTATTTCACATGGTACTGAGAAGAAAAATGAAAACAGAATAATATCATATCTTTGTAAGTGCTTCATAAACAATAAAATGTAATGCAAATGTAATATGGTATTGCTATTCTTATAATAAAATGGTTGACACAGAATAAAATGTTCCATTCAGTAATTACCTGAATTCAGTGAACGCGTGTTATAGTCAAACAAATTAAAATCCCAGTAGTGGTAATAGGTACCATTTATTGAAGTTTTATTATGTGCCAGGCAGGGCCAGGTGCTCTACAAACATTATCCCATTTGGTTCCTGAGATACAGACAATGATGTGCGTTTACCCAAACTATTTCATTGTCCTACTGGGCACAAGCAAGAGTACATTTCCCAGCTTTGCTTGTAGTAAATCAGGGTTGTGTGACTGAATGCTTTGCATGATCTCTGTTGCTGCCTGTTAGATGTGTTTATGTCTGTTCAGTCACTCAGTCATGCCTGACTCTTTGTGATCCCATGGACTATAGCCCACCAGGTTCCTCTGTCCATGTGATTTTCCAGGCAAGGATACTAGAGCGGGTTGCCATTTCCTACTCCAGGGGATCTTCCTGATCCAGGGATAGGATCCAAGTCTCATGTGCCTCCTGCATTGGCGGGCAGATTCTTTACCACCAGCACCATCTGGAAAGCCCAAAAGCATGGAAGCCTGGCTGTTTCCACCCAGTTCTGAACCAGGGACCTTTCCCATTTAAGGCAAATGCCGAGATCAGTCTCTTGTGCCATGCACTGAGAATTACTAAAAGTTACAATTCTACTGTCAGCCTTTGGTAATGGATCAGAACCCAGTGAACCAGTGAAGTTGCTCAGTCGTGTCTGACTCTTTGTGATCCCATGGACTGTAGCCTGTAACCAGGCTCTTCCATCCATGGACTTTTCTAGGCAAAAGTACTGCAGTGGGTTGCCATTTCCTTTTTCAGGGTATCTTCCTGACCCAAGGATCAAACCCAGGTCTCCCGCACTGCAGGCAGATGCTTTACCATCTGAGCTACCAGGGAACCTTCTCTCAAAAGCCCCCGTGCTCACCTGACATGTTGGGATGGGTTGTGAGCAAAAAATAAACTTTTGTTGCATTAAGTTACTAAAGTTTTAGAACTGTTTATTGTAGAACCTAGCATTAATTATCCTGAATATGAAAGTTCCTTGAAACATTTATTTTTTGCCACAATCAGTAAAGAATGTCCATAAGATCCCACCACTGTATGTATCTACCTATAAGCAACTAGGCTTATGAACATTTTCCTCCTTTCCTAACCATAGGGATTTGTGTCTGGTTTGCTCATTGCTTTCTCTCAATTTTATAGAAGAGGATTCAATCAATATTTGTTGAATAAGTCTGTAAAAGTAAAAAACAAATCCTTTAATGTAGGTCATTGCTTTTAATCCTGGTTTTCCAGGGGAGGAAATTGTATTGCTGATTTATACACTCTCAAATACTATATGGAACTGCCTCATTTGACCACACCAAACCTGCAGTTAAAGATGATGACCATGTTTTATCAACTTCAGCTTTCTATTATCGAGATTTTCTCTCTACTTAGGAACACATTTTGTAGCTCATAATGAAGGACCTCAAGGGCCAATAAGTTACTTCCAGATCATGCAGTGAAGTTATGGGATCGATATAAGCTTAACATTAATAAATTCTATTCCATTCACTTTAGCCAACCAGACAGAGTTTGGTGTCTCATGTACCATTATTCCCAGAAGACCAAACAAGAAAGAACTGAGGAAAAAAATAAGAAAATGAAATGTTTAAGGGGAGAGCAGAAAACCTTAACTGATTTCCATTTTCTCTAAGCCACTATAACAAATTAAAGGGAAGAAAATTCTACTAATTAAATGCAATAAATCACATTTAGTCCTAATAGGGACATAAAAGGTTATTTTCCTTATTTTTACAGATGAAACCTCAAGAGTCAACGAGTTGAAGGCTATTATATAATTTCACAGAGCCATTACATAGTGTACCCTGGTTCTAATCTATTTCTTTGATCTTAAAGACATCAGCTGCCTCAGTTAATATTATTTCCATGGCATATTACCATGAATTTGCTACTACCAAGTAGTAGCAGAAACACTGTTGTAACGGGTAATAATTAAGGGCAGAGTTTGTAAGCAAGTCAGAATTGGGACTGAAATGTGACTGTGCAATTAACTTCCTGTAAACTCTTGGATGGTTTGCTTCGATTGACTTCTCTAGACTTGAATTTCCTCTACTGTATGATGCAGGTTGCTAGTACTAATTGAGTTAATATGTCACAAATCTTTCATGGTGACTCACATAGGAAAAGCTCAAAAAGTACAACTACTTGCATCATAGTTATTAGTATTCAAATTAATATCTCTGAAAGCTTTTTGATACTAAAGATTTGCTCTTGCCTTGCTCGGACTTTGGGTTTAATAATAGATACTTTTCTTTCTCTGGATTCAGTTCATTCATTTAATATAAATTTGTCAAGGGCATGCACAGTATTAATTATCAGGGATAGATAAATAAATAAAGTACACTTCCATCATGAAATCTCTTTGAGATGATGTACCATTGATAGCACTCAGAAACAAAAAGAGAGAGGGAAGAATAACAAAAAATATCACAGAACCAACACAGTAGTTCCTTAAATGTACAAAAGCTCCTTTCTGTGAAACACAATTTAAAACCATAATGAGAGGAAGCTGGATTTCAGCTCCAATATGTAAAGCACCTGGAATCCAGCACTCATTTTTACAGCAAAATAAACCTTGACAAACTGAAAATCAAAGACTTTTCTTAGAATTAGCAGATCATGGGATTTGCAGGGTAAACCTCCACCCTGAAATCGGGAGAAGCAGGCTTGTCTATGTAGAGAAAACCAAGTTCTGTTTACTTGCAGCAGTAGCTGCTGGAGCCATGCACCTGTAGCAACACATAAAAAGGCATTTTGGTGAGTAGTTGGAGACTGTGGACAAGCTTGAGAGTGAGAAATTTCTGATTACTACACTCTTAAGGAAACGCTCACACATTGTGGTCTTTACCTTGAGAGCCCTATGAGATTCTCAGGATGAAGAAAGGATCAAGATTTCCTCATGGCTCTGGCAGAAAGATTCACACTGCAGTTGACCCTTTGGTTTGAACAGAACAGGCCTACTTTCAGGTAGATATTTTTTTCAATAAATACGTTCTGCAGGGCTACATAATCCTTAGTGGCTGAATCTGTGAATGTGGAACCACAGACGGGGAGGGCCTACTGTAAAGATATAAGTGGATTTCCAGCTGCACGGGTGTTGGTGCCCACCACTCCCGTGTTGGTCAAGGTCCCCTGTAATATTTGTTGATATCCCACCTTCAGGCGGTAGAGCATAGCTCCCAACTCCTTCAGTGTGGGCTGCTCACAATGCTTTCTTTCCAGAGAGCACAGTATTAAAGGGGCAAAATAACAGCTCATCAAGAAGAAAACGACCCCAGCCAGGTAATCAAGGTTAATATCAATAGTGCCAAATCAGGTTGATGATGTATGTGTACTTGATGTGATGTGATGAGAATAGTGCTTTATGTCAAAACCCAAGATGCCACTCTAAGAATGAATTGCCATTTTAACTAATCTTAAAAAAGTCAGGCAGTTGGAGAATATTCTACAAAATTCCTGACCAGTACTCAAAACTATCAAGGTCAAAAACAATCTCAGGAACTGTTACTGCCCAGATGAGCCTAAGGAGATAGGATGACTAAATATAAGGTGCTATCCTGAAATGGATCCAAGAACACATGCCAAAGCAGAGTATCAGGTGAAAACTGAGGAACTCTGGATAAAGTGTGTTGTTGTTGTTGTTCAGTCACACAGTCGTATCTGACTTTCTGTGACTCCATGAACGGCAGCACACCAGGCTCCCTGTCCTTCACTGTCTCCAGAGTTTGCTCAAGCTCATGTCTGTTGAGCCAGTGATGCCATTCAACCATCTCATCCTCTGTCGCCCCCTTCACCTCCTGCACTCAATAAAGTGTCTTTATTTTTAGATGAGATGCCATTAACTACCCATTAGTATGGCTAAAACTAAAAAGAGTGGTAATACTCAGTATTGGTGACTATGTGGAACAACTTTAGCTCTTATAAGCTATGTAAAGGGGATTATGGTATAATCCCCTTGAAAACAATTTTAGTTTCTTACAAAGTTAAACATACACCCTACTATGAGACCCAGAAACTCAAATTCTCCATATTCACTTCAAATAAACAAAATCATACATTCTCACTAATATTTGTACACAAATATTTTATTTGCAATGGCCAAAAAACTGAATACAACGCAAATGTCCCTTTGCAGGTGAATGAGTAAACAGATCTTGGTATATTCATTCAGCAGAATACTCTATCTGTGATATAAAAAGACAAACTGATATGTGCAACAACATAAATGAATCTAAAAAACTTGATGCTGAATAAAAGAAACCAGAAAAAGATGTACAATGTGCAGAATTCCATTTATATAACATTCCAGAAAATGCAAATTATAGTGACAAGAATCAAATTAATGGTTTCCTGGGAGTGGGAGTAGAGAGATGGTAGATTACAAAGGGCTCAAGGAAACTTTGAAAGGTGATGGAAATACTTGCTGTTGGTTTCACAGATACATATACATATGCAACTGTATATAATTGCATAATTGTATATACAGCTTATTAGATGTCATTGATTCCTCACAGTTCATTTAAAGATAAGAAAAATTTTGAAAATGTGTTCTCTATTTTATTGTCAATCATTTCTAATGCCATAAGCAATGGACTATCTTATAAATAAAATAGTTGGAAAAGTATTTTACCTGTCTTTAAATTAAATATATGGGTGAAGCCATATATGTCCATTAGGTAAGATGAAACTGATCTGCTTTAAGTGAGGTTAGGCATCTTGGAATCTTTGTACTCTTACTGCCCCTGCTTTCCACCCCAGCCTTAACACTACTTCAGTGTTCCGCACAGAACTTGGACTGTGACTAAATAAACATCTGAGTCCATGTTTTTTTCTAAGTTTAATTTTGCAGGTCTGTTTATGCTAGTCAATGACCGTAGCAGTCTCTGCTTTGATAGTAAAACACGATTGCTTCGGATAAGTCATTTCATTTCTCCGGATCTCAGACTACTCATTTTTAAAAAAATTAGAGTGATGAACTATGTTTCTTATGGTTACTTACTTGCTCAGTAATAGATCTAAATAATATAATTATATGAACGAAAAAAGTACAGATTAAAAAATTCTCAAAGTTCAATGAAGGAAATGGAAACTAATCTAGCCATTTCAAAAAGGAAAGGATTTAATGCAGAAAATTAAATTCTAGCAAAACCTTTTGAAGGACAGGGATACACATGGTCAGGGAAGATGCTGATACCAATTGGGAATCCAAGAAACACAAAAATCTCAGATAATTTTCTGCCAATTATATCAGCTGCTGGGAGCACTGAAGTTAGTAATTTACAAGCGAATGTATGCAAGTCACTGAGAAAATGTCACATCTGCCTTCTGTTTAAGCCCAGCATCGGCTGCTGCCAGAGTGAGAACGCCTTCCCTTTTTTTCTCACTTTCCAAATATCTTGCCTGTAATTCTCACTGGTGAGAACCTAAATTGGAATAGGCTGATTAAAAAAAAAGTCTAGGAAATGTGGATTTTAGCATTCTAGTTGCTCTGGTAGAGGAAATAGCTTAATATGCTAAAATGCTTACAGATAACCTGGTGCAGGCAGTATTTAATGGGATAAATGACGAGCCAGCGTTTACGGAGAGTGAAAATACTAATGAGGAGTCACTAAATATTTGTTCAGTGAATGGATGAGTATATTCAGTGGCACTTGAGATTATTAAGAGTTGACTTTATAAAGAAACAAAATCCAAGCAAGTTTTATATATGTGAATATCTTCATAAAAATCAAATAGAGAGATCTGTGTATCAGTCTGTTTTTGCTGTGTAACAAATCATTCCAGCTGTATGTTAATTTAGTTCACAATTCTGTGGGTCAGCAATTTAGTCTGGACTCTGCTGAATTTTTCTGGTCTCCTCTCAGCTCTCTCATTTATGTAGTGTAGTTAGCTGCCCACAATGGCCTGAGAGTTGGTTTCTCTAGGTGACTTCAGATATAAAGAGTCAACTTTGCTCCAGGAGGCTTCTTGTTCTCCAGTATGTTATAGTGAGCTTGTTTTCCTGGAAGCTTACCAGGTGTCAGAGAGAGAGGAAGAAAGTAGAAATACACAAAATTTGTTGATATAGGAGGTACACCATGTCAATTCCATGACAGTCTATTGATTTAAAAAGGGTCATAAAGTCAGTTCAGATTCAAAAACAACTGAATTGTTTGACAATTATTTGACAAAAAAAAAAATAGATTTTTTTTCTTTTTACTGTACACTACTATGGTCTGCTAACTAATTGAACCAATAGTTAAAGCTGTGTAGATGGCAATGTTATTTGTAGATTGGAAGATCAGGACATGTTGAAGCTTCAGTTTAGTTCAGTTCAGTCGCTCAGTCGTGTCTGACTCTTTGCGACCCCATGAATCACAGCACACCAGGTCTCCCTGTCCATCACCAACTCCCAGAGGTCACTCAGACTCATGTCCATCGAGTCAGTGATGCCATCCAGCCATCTCATCCTCTGTCGTCCCCTTCTCCTCCTGCCCCCAATCCCTCTCAGTGTCAGAGTCTTTTCCAGTGAGTCACCTTTGAAGCTGAGTTATGTGAATATAGTCTGATTCTGCCATTTTAGGTAGTGTTAGTTTATAGAATCCTGTGCTCACAACATTACATAAAGCAGGAAGCAGAGATAATCTTCCTCTAGATGATTTGTTTTTACAGATGACAGTTATTTGACCCAGAAATGTTAAGTGAATTTTTCTAGGTCTTACATCTATCAGGTGCATTCAAACAGAACTGAAACCCTGTCACTATGTCTATTAGTAGGGCCTTGAATGTCCAAGAAAAAGACGTTTTGACTTCTTATGAGTACAGAGTGGATTTATAAGACTTGTAAGTGGGAAAGGATATGTTTGTGTATGTGTGATGTGTGCGTTCAATACATGCATGCATGGGCTTGCACACGCACACACAGCAGGAAAAGGAGACATAAGAGTATAATTTTGCATAGGCTTTCTGCCTAATTTTAATTTGGCTCACCTCCTTATTTCTTTTAGAGCCCAAGTAGAAGTTATTTCCTGAGCTAATTCATACATACGGTTTAGCACATGCCATCTGCTTCTGGAACCTGAGGCTGCACATGGCATGTGTCCTGTAAGGTAACTAGTTTCTGACATTGTCCTAGAATAAACAAAGATCTTACTTTTCTTTAAGAAGAATAAATGGACATCTTATTTTCCTTCAAGGAAAATATGTAATCCTAATCCTTTTCCTCTGTCTTCTAAAAGATACACAAGATGTACCTTCCTCAAAACCTCATCAATATATTCTTCAGAATGCTTATTTATTTGCACTGAAGGATGTGGAGTCTCAGATCTAAAAATAAATAATTAAAGTCTCAATCAGGGACAAGTCCTAGTTATGGAAATTTTTAAAGAAAACATATTATTTTGAAGGATATTAATAATAATAATAGTTTGTAGAGTGTAAATTTGCTGAGTCAAACAGCTGTGGTTTTTTAATCTCATTTTAAGATTTTTTTAGTTTTGTGATCTTAGATAATTCATTTGACATCTCTGAGACCCAGTTTTATCATCTTCAAAAACAGAGTGGGGTATAACGGCAGTTATATATCCTCTTTATTATAATCATTACTAGTGATAAATGTGTATGGAACATTTAGCTTGGTGCCTGGCACAGGGTAAATGCTCAGTATATCCTCAGTACTCAACTGCTGCTGCTGCTAAGTTGCTTCAGTCGTGTCCAACTCTGTGTGACCCCATAGATGGCAGCCCACCAGGCTCCCCCATCCCTGGAATTCTCCGGGCAAGAACACTGGAGTGGGTTGCCATTTCCTTCTCAGATGCATGAAAGTGAAAAGTGAAAGGGAAGTCGCTCAGTTGTGTCCAACTCTTTGCGACCCCATGGACTGCAGCCTACCAGGCTCCGTCCATGGATTTTCCAGGCAAGAGTACTGGAGTGGGGTGCCATTGCCTTCTCCACAGTACTCAACAAATCTAGCTAAATTGTATTGTTCTATTGGTAAGCTGATAGCTCATAAAACTCATAAAATAGAAACAATTCAAATTCAGTACAAGTTTATAATTAAACCGCTAAGATTGCTACATTTACAAATTAATTGTTAACTGTAAATAAGGGTGAATATTGGGTAGCAAAGATCATCAAGATCATCAGGTAACAAGATCACCTGTTCACCTGCAGGGAAACAGGAAACAGTCACTTTCTGTTGTCATGCTAGGCATGTGCTAGCTGTTATATCAGGGGATTCACAGATTATCTTACTTATTCTGTTTTAGAGTACTTATTTTATTTTACAGATAGGACACCTGTCTTAGACTTAGAGAAGTTAGATAAATTGTCCTAAGTCTTAGAGTTAAGAAGTGAGGTTTGAACCCAGATTTGAAGGACTTGAAAGCCTTTGATTTTAAAGAAGATGAGCACTTTGCCATGTGTCTTTATTTACCCAGATCATTTTCTGCTGTTGTCATATTTAATCTAGATAAGCAGTCAGAACACGAGTCCTGGACCTGGGTGACCACACATTATGCCAGGAAGTGTTGGGTTATATAATGTCCAGTAGAAGCATTTGTTGTGTTTTCTGTCTAAATTGACAATGAAGTTCAAGAGGTCATAAAACATGGGCTGATGCAGTCTTTTCCTGAGACAGAAGCCTGATATGGAAACTAGAGCTCAGACAATTCTGTAGAGTTAAGTAGAATGAAAAATGTCAGGGAGGGTCCAGAGACATAGAGAATGATATTGAGGTCAGTGGCCTAAAGACCAGATTTCCGTGTGCCAGTTCCTGAGAGATAGGAAAAGACAGGCCACTGGTATGCCCAGCAATAACAGCAAATTGTGTCACAATGTCCTAAGATGGGATTTCAGGGCCATAAATGCTATTTTTAGAATTCTTACTCCAGGAAAACTTGTGGTTTTTGCATCATTGCAGGAGGTATGGAAAAAAAAAATCAACTGATTGCTCCAATGTGTTTCCTCTCAAGGGTATTTTTGTGCCTGAGTTTTGAAAACCGATCAACTGATGAATCATGGCTTTCACAAAACTAAACCTCATAGATCACGGCAGATCTGCATACATAGTAGGTGCTCCAGGAATACTTGTGACCAGTGAGACAGTTCCGTGTTCAAGGGGGAAGATCAGATAACTCAAGTGACGTTCTAGTTAACACCTCATGGGTACCAGTTCACTTTAACTCTTTAACTTCTGTTTTCTCATCTCTGAATCAGGAGTTAGAGTATTATTTAAGCTGAGGAACGGAGGTAACCATTATGAAACTACTACTTGTATTTTCTATATAAATCTCTTGGGTTATTTATGTCTGTTCATATTACATTATGTTACTTGAAAAAAGACTGGGGTCTACATGCAGCAGGCCAGTGCTTGGGTTCAGTTAGCAGGGTTACCAAAGAACACCCTGCTACGACCCGTCTGATAGGCCTGCAGTAAGTAGCAGCCACCTGCCTTCTAAGGAGCTCTGTTACCTTCACTTTTGAGACCCTTTTTCATTAAATGTGAAAACATTGTTCAACTGCCCAGTAACTCAAACCAGAAAGGTAGTAGGCATTTAAAGTTTTAATTTAAAAAGAAAATTGCCCATTTTATTGAGATATAACTGATACATAACACATAGAAGTTTAAGGCGTACATCATGATGATTTGATATGTATATATTGAGAAATAATTACCAGAATAAGTTTAGCATCCATCATCTCTCATAGTTACTAAATTTTTTTCTTATAATGAGAACTTTTAAGATCTGCTCTCTTAGCAACATTCAAATATGCAATGTGGTATTGTTAACGATAGAGACCATGCTATTATTACATCCCCAGAACTTATTTATCATATAACAGGAAGTTTGTACCTTCTGACCACCTTCACTCATTTCCCCCAGGCCTGCCACCCCTCATCTCTGGCAACCACCTATCTGTTCTCTGATTCTGTGAGTTTGGGGGGTTTGGAGGTTTTTTTTTAAGATTCCACATTTAAGTGAGATCATATAGCATTTGCCCTTCTCTGACTTATTTTAGTCAGTTATCATTTTTAAATTCCCTTGTTCTCATCACACACCCAACCAATCACCGACTCTGAGAACATCTACATCTCTACCTCCACTGTCCCTTTTTTAGTCCTCTTGGATTTTCACAAAGATCTTCAAACTTGCCTGTTTACAGTTTTACTGTCTTCCAGATACTTCCTTACTTTGCAAATAGAGTGATCATTTAATAATAACATTAAAAATACCATGTCTATGAGGGTCATGAAAACCCTTAGCTTAATTTCCCAACACAGTTTCTCTTAACTTTTAGGACAAAATCCAAAACTTCTATCTAGTATCATTACTATATACTACATATTGGGACCCTTTCTTCTTTCATCATGTCAGCTCTCCATCTTACTCTGTGCTCCAGCTCTAGTGAACTCTGTTCCATGAACTTTCCACGCCCCCCTGTCTACAGTGTAATTCTAATACATGTACCTTCATTCATTCAACCCTTTGCGTCTCAGCTATCACCCCCTCACATAACTGCTGAGTCCTTGATCAGCTGAAGAACCTCTGCTATAGCTACTTAAATCTTCTTGTACTTTCTTTATCAAATGTTTAGTGCTTCACACATATTTAAAAGTGAATAAAAGTTAAATAAGACTTTAATAAATATATGGGTAAATTGAACTGTTTTTTAAATCATAGCTTGTATATTATTTTTTTATGACAGAGACACCTGTGCCTCGCAAAGCGTCATTTCTTCTCTCTCTAGAAAATGTCCTTCCTGTCAGAAATTTAGTGAATGAATGAATTTATATGAACTAAACTCAACAACATACTTCATTAGTTCAAGTCTTTCCTTTTCAGTGAGTGATGAGATATCCTCAGATACAGTTCAGATTGATTGTCACATTTTTAAAAAGTACATTTTTGGTGCTGGTGGCCAGTCTGAGAGGAAAGGTCCTCGAGGGACAAGCAGATGGACATTAAATGAAGTCCTGAGTGTGCCTTCCCTGATCTCACTCTTTATCTCTGGCCTCTTAGGTTTGAGGCCTGGAAGATCTAGAATGATGTAAGGCTGTGAGTCAATTTATAAGATCATAGACAGCAAGAGAGTTGGTTTAATTGAAAGATATAATTAGCAGGTGTTGAAGGTGAAGGGGTTCATTAATTTCACAGACACTCTGTTGACTGAACTGTCCTTATTTTAATTTTTCATGGCACATCAAGGAGGGGACACCTGTGTGGGTCATGGGAATGAACCAGTCCTAGGCTTGCAGACACCTACAATTCCACCCCAGGGAAAACCATCTCCTGGAAGTGAAAAAGCCAGGTGGTGTTCTGTTCAAAACTCCTCTTTATAAAAGTCCTAGATGATTCTCATTGCCCTCTTGGGCTCTGCAAAGCCCCTCATAATCTGGCCTTTGCCTACTTCTCTGCCTCCATCTTCAATACATTCCCCCATCCATGTTGTGTCTGCTTCTGAAATTTTGAGCTGATAATAATACAAATAATAATTAATGCTATCAT
Source organism: Redunca redunca (assembly GCA_006410935.1). Classification (NCBI taxonomy): domain Eukaryota; kingdom Metazoa; phylum Chordata; class Mammalia; order Artiodactyla; family Bovidae; genus Redunca; species Redunca redunca. The sequence goes on from SJYQ01002230.1 coordinate 1,025,732, forward strand.
AATCATTTTCATTATTACAACTATTACTAATATTCACTGCACTCTCATTAGGTGCAAGGCCCTGGTCGGAGCATTCATTTGCTTTAGTGCATGGGGTCTACCTGATGACCCTAGGAGGTACTCTTCCCATGACTTGTCCAAATCCGACAGCTAAATCAAAGCAAAACTTGGATTCTACTGCCAGTCTGCGTGACTTCAAAATCTGCCCTTTAAACTCAGATTTTTGTTTATTGTTTCCTCTTTTCTTTTTTTTCTTATTATTTATTTATTTTTATTTTACTTTACAATACTGTATTGGTTTTGCCATACATTGACATGAATCCACCACGGGTGTACATGAGTTCCCAATCCTGAACCCCCCTCCCACCTCTCTCCCCATATCATCTCTTTGGGTCATCCCTGTGCACCAGCCCCAAGCATCCTGTATCCTGTATCGAACCTAGACTGGCGATTCGTTTCTTACATGATAGTATACGTGTTTCAATGCCAGTCTCCCAAATCATCCCACCCTCTCCCTCTCCCACAGAGTCCAAAAGTCTGTTCTATACATCTGTGTCTCTTTTGCTGTCTTGCATACAGGGTTCTCATTACCATCTTTCTAAATTCCATATATATGTGTTAGTATACTGTATTGGTGTTTATCTTTCTGGCTTACTTCACTCTGTATAATCGGCTCCAGTTTCATCCAGCTCATTAGAACAGATTCAAATGTATTCTTTTTAATGGCTGAGTAATACTCCATTGTGTATATGTACCACTGCTTTCTTATCCATTTGTCTGCTGATGGACATCCAGGTTGCTTCCATGTCCTGGCTATTAGAAACAGTGCTGTGATGAACATTGGGGTACATGTGTCTCTTTCAATTCTGGTTTCCTTGGTGTGTATGCCCAGCAGTGGGATTGCTGGGTCATAAGGCAGTTCAGTTTCCAGTTTTTTAAGGAATCACCACACTATTCTCCATAGTGGCTGTACTAGTTTGCATTCCCACCAACAGAGTAAGAGGGTTCCCTTTTCTCCACACCCTCTCCAGCATTTATTGCTTGTAGACTTTTGGATCTCAGCCATTCTGACTGGTGTGAAATGGTACCTCATTGTGGTCTTGATTTGCATTTCTCTGATAATGAGTGATGTTGAGCTTCATTTCCTATTTTCTTGCATCTTTATTTGCATGTTCTTTGAGGGTGAATACTAAGTCTTCGTAATTGGTGTGTTCCAAAAAACAGCAGAGTGCTGGGCAGTTAGGAGATCTCAGGAAATCTAATGGCTGAAGAAATAGACAAATGAACTCTTCTTTCCCCGTTCAGTGATAGGTGTAGTGGTGTCTAGTAAAGAAAGGTTGGCTACACCGTTATCATTGACCAGGTAGAGACGCAAATGACAGTGCTCCCTGAATACGTTACTCAAAGGTTTAGGGTCCTTATAGAGAAGTCGCCAGAGATGCTTGGATAAGCTCAGCAGAGTCTAATCTGAGGAGAAGCTGAGCAGCAGGTGGGAAGAGCTTTGTAGATCGTCCTGCTTATCTTGGCTGTACAAATCAGATGCTCTCCACCTTAATAATATACTTTTGAAACATGGGCATATCGATATTTCATGAGATTGGGTTATGCTTGGAATTATGAGACCTTTTTCATACTTGACTGTAATCTAGAAAACTGAGAATAAACACAGTAGCAGTAATAAAAATGAAAAACAATAGCAACTAATTATTACATACCTGCTATGTGTCTTGTGCTATCCAAACATTACCTCTCATCTCTCACAACAATACTATGAAGTATTAATTAATATTAGTTCTGTTTGACAGGAAAAAAAACAAACCTGAGAATAACTTTCCACAAATTAGCTATTGCTTGAAAGAGTAGCGATTCAGATTTAGGCCTTTCTAACTCTAAAACTTTATCATAATTTTTCAGCAAATATATCACTATTTCAGCATCCTTTATTTTTATTTTTAAAATACATTTTAGACTGTGGCTGTTGACTAAAAGTGTATCACAGAGGAAGAGAGTTTACATTCAAAGCAAGGAGGCTATTTTAATGGGAAAATGACCTTGAGTTTGAATGTCCCTGATGCTGCTGGCCCAAATTACCCACATACCCTAGACTAGAGTAGAGGCTGACAGTTCAATTAACCAAATATGGGGGGAAATAGCATTGATTAAGTAGGAATCTTTGAAAGTGCTTAATTACATTTCCTGGATAACTGAAGACATTTTGTGTTCCAGCCCATCTTAATGAAAATCTAAATAAATCAGGCCCTTTGCAGAGAACCGATCACAGTGCATTTATTTCTGTATCCTTGAAGCTTACTCAATCAGGCTTTGCAGAACACACACCTTCTCTACTTTGGCATCTGTACAGTTATTATAGTGTTTAGTAATGATCTCTGATTCTGTAAAAGAGATTGTTTTCTACTGTTTCTAATGTTTTCTAATGTTTCTAATAAGACTGTGCCGTGACATTGTAACACTTGAAAAAGTATATCACACCAGAGAATTTTATCTAATGATTGAAAATTCATAGATCTTCCATTTCATTCTTCTGAGTCTCAGAGATGTCTTCTTTTGAACTTGTTTTTGTCTTATTCTAAACTTCTGTTAAGTCCATTTGGGGCAATGGATGCAGAGCTGGAAGGTAGACTGGTCTCAGAAAATTGTCAGGGAGTTGTTGAAAGCTAGTGATCCCTGGAATTGATTTAAACAATGGATTCTTGGCATTCATATGCTTAATCTGCTTATTGGTTTCTTGTTGTACTTTTATGTTTTCTTGCTTTCAACTACACAGCATATATACAGAGCACATCAATTCCTATGATAGTAACCTGAATATCTTACACTCCAGCGATTAACATTTGCACATGTGACAATACTTCACTCCAAGCCTATTCTGCTGTATTATCCTAGCCCTTCCATCACCCAAGTGGTGATGTTTCATACAGGTTTTAGAGAACTAATTCTTCTAATTCTCCCCCCTCTTCAAGGTGTCTTCTCACTGTCCTTGCTTCACTGGGTACAGTTATTCTTACCTGGCAACTACCCAAGCACAGAGAGTGGTCAGGCTGCAGTTCTGTTGCCTGCAGTCAGTCTGTTGCGGGGGTGGGGTGGGGCGTGAGGGACTTGTCCACACCTCAAAATTAATCAGGTGGGTTACAAAGTGGAGTTGCTTTAACTCAAGAGTCCTACAAGTTTTGCTTGAACATCATTCCCTCTACACTCTTTCCTTAAGAGTCAAATCCAATTCCTTCACAGAGTGGAAAGAACATAGGTCATCTGTATGGTCCTTTTCTCCCAGAAGCTTTTAGGGGAAAAATAAAATCCAAAACAACAAACCCCTCCTTATTTACTTAGTCCTCATCACTGCTTGGCTTCTGCAGAATCAGGTGTTGAGACAGAGTTTTGAGGAGCATGATCTTTCTTAGGAATTAACATCTGTGGAATAAAGAGAGTGGAAGCAGAACTGGGTAGAGGGAGAAGGTGACCTGCAATGTAGGCCCAGCAAAGTCTTCATTATATGGCAGGGAGCTCCAGAGCAAGCATCGCCCGTCAGAGATCCAACGCTTGGCTGAAATGGGTCAGCTTTACAGCCATCTAAACCAGTCAGTGACATGTGACCATTCCTAGGAAGGGCATGACCTCAGTGAGGAGCACTCTGAAGTTGAGGCCAACTCTGAAGAAGATGACAGCTGGCGGATGCCTTCATACAACACTTCCTGCCACCTGGCAGCTGCTCCTTTCTTGCAGGCAGATCTTTGTTTATCACGGCACCTAAACAGAATGGCCTCGTGCAGCTTCTTTGATGGAGATAAATACATGGGTATTAGGGTGATGTCTAACTCTTCTCCCAGAAACATCTGAGCCCTAGTTCCCACCAGAAAAACAAACCATTGCCCTCAAATTGATTTCACACATGTACCAGTTTGAGAGCCTATCTGTGAAGAATATGGAGTATCCAGCATTCTTGATGTTTGAGTCAACTGAAAAGTCTCTGGAAAAAACCACAGTTCTAAAGGATGCATCCACAATGTTCAGAGCAGCACTATTTACAAGAGCCAGGACATGGAATCATCTTAAATGTCTTCTGATGGAGAAATGGATAAAGAAGACATGGTGAATATATACAATGGAATATTACTCAGCCATAAATATGAATGAAATCGTGCCATTTGCAGAAACATGAATGGACCTAGAGATTGTCATACTGAGTGAAGTAAATCAGAAAGAGAAAAACAAATATGGTATAATATCACTTAGGTGTGGAATCTAGAAAGATGCTATAGATAATATTATTTGCAAAGCATAAATAGAGACACAGATGTAGAGAACAAACATATGGATAATCAAGGGGAAGAGGGGGAAGAGGGAGATGGGGATTGACATATATACACTATTGATACCATGTATAAAATAGATTAGAATTGCCTGTACAGCCCAAGAAAGTCTAGGCATTGCTCTGTGGTGGCTTAAATGGGAAGGGAAAGTAAAAATAGGGGATGCCTGTGCACACATAGCTGACTCACTTTGCTCTGCAGTAGAATCTAACACAGCACTGTAAAGCAGCTATGTTGCTTTTCAGTCACTAAGTGTGCGTGTGAGACCCCATAGGCTGTAGCACACCAGGCTCCTCTGTCCTTCACAATCTCCTGGAGTTTGCTCAAGTTTATGTCCATTGAGTAGATGATGCTATCTAACCGTCTCACCCTCTGTCACCCCCTTGTTCTCCTGCCTGCAATCCTTCCCAGCATCGGGATCTTTTCCAATGAATCAGCTCTTTGCATCAGGTGGCCAAAGTATTTGAGCTTCAGCATCAGTCCTTCCAATGGATATTCAGGACTGATTTCCTTTCGAATTGACTGGTTTGATCTCCTTGATGTCCAAGGGACCTTCAAGAGTCTTCTCCAGCGCCACAGTTTGAAAGCATCAGTTGTTTGGTGCTCAGCCTTCTCTGGGCTGCCCAGGTGGCGCTAGTGGTAAAGAACCTGGTGATTCATTTCTTACTTGATAGTATACATGTTTCGATGCCATTCTCCCATCTCATCCCACCCTCTCCCTCTCTCTCTCCCCCAGAGTCCAAAAGTCCACTCTATAGATCTGAGTCTCTTTTGTTGTCTCGCATATAGGGTCGATGCAGGATGCAGGATGCTTGGGACTGGTGCAAGGGGAGGACCCAGAGAGATGGTATGGGGTGGGAGGTGGGAAGGGATTCATGTTTAGGAACNCATGACAGCTACACCCAGAATGAAGAGGGTCAGAGGCTCATTCCAAATAAAGATTCATTCTTTGACACAACATAAGGCCTGAAAGATGCATTTTGATAGGAAAGAACTAGCCTGGACTCCTGTGACATAAACTGACTTTCTGGTAACACTGTTTTTAGTAACATTGATATAGGGCTTTTTGTTTCTATAGATTTTTTAAGGAACATGTTATGTATAAGTTTACTATGTTGAATCTACTCTGCACATTATTACATTAATACTCAAACCTATGATTTAGGAGTTATCACATCTATTGTATTTATAAGTACAGGAATTTATTCTTATTCATGTTAAAAATTTGCCTTAAGTCAGCAGGCAATAAGTGGTCAGACCTCTCTTCTCAGCCACATTCTGTTGTACCCAGAGAGTAGGACAAATACCAATAATGATGAGTCACTGAGAGTAGATTCGGGTTAAATACAAGAAACATAACAGTGGTAACAGTTGCCCGTCAGGTCTGCCCTGATGAACATGGCTCCACCACTGGAAGGGTTCCAGCAAAGGCTGGGTGGCCATCTGTTATGTTCATTGCATAAGCAAATTCTGACTGGCTAGGAGGTTGAACTAAATGATTTTACAACTCCCTTTCCAATGCTGAGGCTCTGATTTAAATCCCTGTTAACCCCTGTGATTTCCATTTCAATTCCTTTTCTAAGTCTTTATACAACTGATTTGCTTCTCCAATATTTTGACTTCCCCTTAATTTAGAGCGAACATTTTCCAGTTAAGAATGGAGTTTGGATAATTTATACTTTAATAAAATTCTCATTGGAAAAAAAAAGGTAGATGCTTAACTATACACTATGCCAGCATAACCAAGATAAACTAGAACATTCCAGAGCCTGCCTTAGCACAGTGTTCTATTCAGAAGAAACTCTGATTTCGTAGAAACAAATATTTAAAAATTTAAAAGCCTGTCTTTATGTTTTAGAAAGATACCAAGAATAATACTAAGAGAAAAAGAAACTCCTAAAAGTCATTTTTCTTAATGCATTTTTCTTACACTTAAAATGAGTAACGGCTATTCCTTAAATATTTTCTGTCTTCAAAAGCCCAAAACTATTTAACATTTAACCCATGCTGAACTTCTCTCCTCTTTATGGATCCGTCATTTAATCCTAAAAATACTTTTCTACCCTTCCTGTTTAAACAAGTGAATCTTTCTTTTTCCTCTAGTTCTTCATTTCACCCACTAACCCTGCGTATCACTGTCATCACAAGCAGGAAATAAGGAGCCTGTTAGTCTGTGTGTGTGTGTGTGTGTGTGTGTGTGTGTACACACTCAGTCATGTCCCAACTCTCTGCGACCCCATGGACTGCAGCCAACCAGGCTCCTCTGTCCATGGGATTTCCCAGGCAAGAACACTGGAGTGGGTTGCCATGTCATTCCCAGGGAATCTTCTTGGTCTCAGGACTGAACCTGTGTCTCTTGTGTCTCCTGCATTGCAGGCAGGTTCTTTACCACTGGCACCAGCCGGGCAGCCCCAGTCTCTGAATACTCACGTTTTATTATAAAACTTCAGTGGAATAGTAGAGAACCTCCCCCGAAGGAAGGAACATGTCTACTTGTGCCACTGTGGCTCCACCTTCTCATCTGCAGCCTGAACCCTCTTCTTCCTGGCGTTTCTTCCCGTCCCTCTACAGGGTTCAGTGAGATCTTCTAAGGGATAAACACTGTCTGTATCCATTCAAGTCATGGCTAACTAAGTGATGTGTAGGTAACTTAAATCAGTCCAGGAGAGCAACCATGTTGGCTCTTTGATTCAGTCCTCTCTCAATCCTGCTTCCACTTGTCCTGAGAGAAAGGAAGATGGAGCGTCTAAAGGTTTTTGCCCCTAGTTACTGTGGCTCACCCGATGTTTTTTTGCATTTCCAGTTTATCCTTGACATTTTCCCCATCCATGCTTGGGTCTGTAGTGTGCCAAGAAACATTCTCCACTGGGGCCAATTTTCTATATTGGGAGTGATTCATAAGATGGAGCTTCTGGCAATCTTTGAAATATCACTTGATGAGGCTAAAACCGTGTATCCACACCTACCTGGGTCACATTTTGAGGATTCAAAATCAGGAGGTCATAGCACCTACAGATTCTTCTACATTGTCTGGAATTTGTCTGAGTTCTGCTACTTGATTTGTTCCCAGAGAGATCTCATAATCTCCTTTTTTTTTAAATTTTTGTTTCCTTTTCCTCTTCTCTAATTAGCTTTGCTAACAGGAAGAATTGAAACATCTCATATATGGGGTGAAGTCTGAAATAGTTTTGTAACTCTTGGCTGTAAATTGGTACAGTACTGAGCTGATCTAGGAGGTTCTGATCCTCCAAGCCACCTCCTCCAGCTGCTGCCCAATTACCAACTGCAGAGGTCCCTCTGGTTCAGAAGTTTATGCAGCTCATAACTTTCTTTCCTGACAATGTGCAGCTATCCACCAGACACAAACATCCCAGTCCCTCTTCCCTCGGTTTAGGAGGCTCAGTCAGTCAGTCCACTGCCAAAATAGACTGTACAGAGTGCATAAATGAATCTTAATCTAGGCCCTATAGACTCACTTAATTGCCAGCATCTCTCCTCCTTCCTCCACCTCTTGGTTCACTGCAAGTTTTATCTGAAACTCTTCATTTGTTTGGTTTTTCTTCTCACAGGGATATTATAGTTATCCTTGCACATTGTTAATTTTTGTGGAGTAAAAGGAGACTCATTTTGTTGGTACAAGTGCCATAACTTTAAAACGCCACATAATTAAAGATGTCAGGTCATGATTAAAAGGCATTGGGTCTCCCTGTTTCACAGCAAAAGTCATGGTGCTCGGTGGCCCTATCAACGGCACAGTTATAACTCACTAAGCCAACTTTGAAATTACGAAATTCTTGATGGATTGTTTTTAATTTGAGCAAGTCACGTAATGTTAAATTTTGTGCATAAAGTGAAACTTATTGATATTTCATGTGATGGTATTTCTAATTTGCAGAATTCAAAGACACATAAAATGCTGCTATACTATAGCTTGTAATATTGGTTCCAAAGTGTGCTTGATGGGATACCCCAGAGCTGGAGCTTAATTTTCAAGAACTTTGTTTTCAAATATTTGGCCCAGGGGAAAAAAAAAAGCCTTGAGTTAGTCCATTATGTAGGCTGTTGACTACATCTCCCTTTTGAAAACAAGTCCATAATTTTTTAAGACATTGAACATTCACTGGAGCCATGTTAAAACAATAAGTATATCTAACCTTAAAATTCACTGTGGTAGCCATGCAAGTGTGTGGCTTGAATCTCCAGCAGTGGAGAACCCAACTGACAGATGGTCTCAGCCATTGTCCTACTGGATTTATCACCATGGAGGACACATTTGCCATGGGATGCTCCCAGTCAGTGGCTGTGCACAGTGACCTTACAAATGCTGGCACATTCCTGTGAGATGCAGGACTCCTTTAATGGGTGGTGTGGGCCCTCCTGAAACAGCTGCAATCTGAGACTGTTCATACCCAACCTTCCTTCCTGCCTCTCCTCCTTCCCTGGTTCCAACCTGCATCCCAATCTGAAGGCTCTCCCTGTCCACTCCCCTTTATCTTTCATAGACATTTCTTCCCCAATAAATCTCTCACCCCGACTTACCTATGTTTTGGTCTGCATCTACTCCATGTTCCATGGGTCCATTAATTTGGCAGCCACAAGGAAAATGCATTCTTGGCTCAGTTTCAGGGTGATGACTTAATCTGAGTTGAATCTGAATATTGCCCTTTTTATCCCAAATCCCAGATGGGTCTTCCAAAACAATAAACCAAATAAGGTGCGGCCACTCCATAAATCTCAAATCTTTAACTTTCCCAACAACTGGTAACCGTCCCCTCCTCTCTCCAGACTCGCTAAAATTCGTCTTTCAAACTCACCCAGCCCATGGTGGCTCATCTTGCTCTCAGTCTCTGCACAGGCCCTTCTAGATTCCTTTTTTCCTAAAAGTAGCTCTGTCATTGCAGCAGCTCAAAAGCTAGCGTGTGGGTTCTCCATTTCACCCTTTACTCATTGCCTTTTTCTCTTAGGAAACAGAAAATAACAAAGGGTGTCAACATTCTATTAGCAGTTGTCTTTTTTCCTGTAACCCCATTCACACAATTATCAATAAATGGTTATTCCATATCCAAGGGCCTTAACTGCAGCATCTTAGTTCCAAGCATACTTTAGGCTTGTGAGAAATTCTCAGGCTGACCTTTGGCTCCAAGTAAGGGACTCATGAAACTAGCCCAAATATTAGCAATTCAGCATCTTTCATGATAAAAATATTCCTGTCCCTCCAAGAAAATTTAGGAGGTGGCAGAATTCCTGGACTTGTGGCAAATTCAGCAGTGATCTCTCATTCGTACTATTGAGGGCTGGCAGCCCAGGCAGGGGTTGACTGAGGTTGGAAGGCAAAGAATTACATCCTTGCAGGCTGGGCACTGTCCTCCTCCTGCTTACCTCTCCCTGCTTCACACCCCATAATCAGTCCTGGCCACCACTACCCGCTTGCTGCTGCTTGGCCTGAATTGGTATTCCTCCCGCCTTACCAGTCTGCACTTAGATTTATGATTTATTTAGAATTGGATTACATCAAGGCTCAAGGCCAAGGCGCCATAATCCGTCACCGTCTCCACCGTGGCCAAACACAAACATTTGTTTTAGCTGCATCAGCATCCCTAAACTCTGTTCGAAGGATACCCATTGTTAATCGCTATAGCAACTGCATCTTCCTGTGTTTTTTCCTTCACCAACCCCAACCTCTTTGCTGCCCTCCTTCCTCATTCCAAATAAAAGCACTGACTACATCAAGTGATAGATATTCATAATTTAATAGAATGGTGGCAAGTCTAACTTACGCCGTTGAAATACATCACAGCCAGAGTTGCTTTGCTATTTGTTTTTGTGCTGAATAGCAGTAAGTGTTGTAAGTTATGAGTCTTGCACACACACAAGGAGAAGCAAGGAGGCATATGTAATTGTCTCCAATATTGATGATGGCTTCTAGCCCACTTAGTAAAGTCTCAAGAAGCAAAATTAGGGTGCTGCTTCCATAACTGGTATACATGTTTCTGTACTTATTACTATTCATTAATAACAGTGGGAAGAACCATATCTGATATTTCTGTGGCTCATCACAGTGAACAAAGGGCGAACATTATCTCATCCAAACTTTATGGTATTTTATTAAATGAGGATATCTATGCTCTGTTTTATGGGTGAGGAAGTGTAAGTTCAGAGAAGTAATGTGTCTAAACTTCTACAAGCAGAGAACTGAAGGCAGATCTTTAGAATCTAAGGTGAAAGGGTTTTATTATATATAAGTATTGCCTGTATAACAGGAGAAGGCAATGGCATACCGTTCCAGTACTCTTGCCTGGAAAATCCCATGGACGGAGGAGCCTGGTGGGCTGCAGTCCATGGGGTTGCTAAGAGTTGGACACGACTGAGCGACTTAACTTTGACTTTTCACTTTCATGCATTGGAGAAGGAAATGGCAAGCCACTCCAGTGTTCTTGCCTAGAGAATCCCAGGGATGGGGGAGCCTGGTGGGCTGCCGTCTATGGGGTCATACAGAGTCGGACACAACTGAAGCGACTTAGCAGCAGCAGCAGCAGCCTCTATAACAAATGAGATATCTATGGGGAACAATAAACTAACATGTTAATCTAAAACTGACTTATTGAAGGGTATCAGGAATATATCTTAATGAGATATACCTCTTTGAAAGTACAAAAGTTAAGTGACCAGTACTTTTGAGGGTTTAGGGCATGCCGAGGTATTGGAGAAATAAACAAAACAATAAATAATGTAGACAATGAAATGGATGGAGGGGACCTTGCTTTTAGTCAGACACAACCATTAACACACTTGAAGTCATTTTTCCTCTTTGAGACGTATTTCTTGTGTAAATCATGCAGCTTGAAATAGATGATTTCTAAATTGAAAAACTTGTAATATTCTCGAATTCTATCTCAAGTGTGCATTGCAGCTTAAACTTGTTCTTTGACATCCTCAGGAGTGAAAACAGAAGAAAAGAAGAAAGCTTCTACTGTCCAGCATCTTATGGCAGAATGAACATTCAGAACGCTTAGTGTCACAAACACACACCACCAAACAAAGGGGTCAGTTCAGTTGCTCTGTCGTGTCTGACTTTTTGCGACGCCAAGGACTGCAGCACTCCAGGCCTCGTTGTCCATCAGGAACACCCAGAGTTTACTGAAACTCTATGCCCATAGAGTTGGTGATGCCATCCAACCATCTCATCCTCTGTCATCCCCTTCTCCTCCCGCCTTCAATCTTTCCCAGCATCAGGGTCTTTTCAAATGAACCAGCTTTTTGCATCAGGTGGCCAAAGTATTGGAGTTTCAGCTTCAGCATCAGTCCTTCCAATGAACACGCAGGACAGGTCTCCTTTAGAATGGACTGGTTGGATCTCCTTGCAGTCCAAGGGACTCTCAAGAGTCTTCTCCAACACCACAGTTCAAAAGCATCAATTCTTCAGCGCTCAGCTTTCTTTATAGTCCAACTCTCACATCCATACATGACTACTGGAAAAAACATAGCTTTGACTAGGTGGACCTTTGTTGGCAAAGTAATGTCTCTGCGTTTTAATATGCTGTCTAGGTTGATCATAGCTTTTCTTCCAAGGAGTAAGCATCTTTTAATTTCATGGCTGCAGTCACCATATGCAGTGATTTTGGAGCCCAAGAAACTAAAGTCGGCCAGTTTCCACTGTTTCTCCATCTATTTGCCATGAAGTGATGGGACCAGATGTCATGATCTTAGTTTTCTGAATGTTGAGCTTTAAGACAACTTTTTAACTCTCCTCTTTCACTTTCATCAAGAGGCTCTTTAGTTCTTCTTTGCTTTCTGCCATAAGGGTGGTATAATCTGCATATCTGAGGTTATTGGTATTTCTCCCGGCAATCTTGATTCCATCTGGATTAAGTGTAAACTTAATCCAGCCCAGCATTTCTCATGATGTACTCTGCATATAAGTTAAATAAATATGATAACAATATACAGCCTTGTCGTACTCTTTTCCTTTTTGGAACCAGTCTATTGTCCATGTCCAGTTCTAATTGTTGCTTCCTGACCTGAATACATATTTCTCAGGAGGCAGGTCAGAGGGTCTGGTATTCCTGTCTCTAAGAATTTTCCACAGTTTGTTGTGATCCACACAGTCAAGGCTTTGGCATAGTCAATAAATCAGAAATAGATGTTTTTCTGGAACTCTCTTGCTTTTTCGATGATCCAGTGGATGTTGGCAATTTGATCTCTGGTTCCTCTGTCTTTTCTAAAATCATCTTGAACGTCTGGAAGTTCATTGTTCACATATTGTTGAAGCCTGTCTTAGAGAATTTTGAGCATTGCTTCACTAGCGTGTGAGATGAGTGCAATTGTGCAGTAGTTTGAGCATTCTTTTGCCTTGCCTTTCTTTGGGATTGGAATGAAAACTGACCTTTTCCAGTCCTGTGGAAACTCAGCCACTTCTGAGTTTTCCAAATTTGCTGGCATATTGAGTGCAGCACTTTCACAGCAACATCTTTTACAAATTGAAATAGCTCATCTGGGATTCTGTCACCTCCACTAGCTTTGTTCACAGTGATACTTCCTAAGGCCCACTTGACTTCACAGTCCAGGATGTCTGGCTCTAGGTGAGTGATCACACCATTGTGATTATTTGAGATTATTATTATTTTGTACAGTTCTGTGTATTCTTACCACTGCTTCTGTTAGGTCCAAAGGACATTTCTGTCCTTTACTGAGCCCATCTTTGCATGAAATGTTCCCTTGGTATCTTTAATTTTCTTGAAAAGATCTCTAGTCTTTCCCATTCTATTGTTTTCCTCTATTTCTTTGTACTGGTCACTGAGGAAGTCTTTCTTATCTATCATTCTGTTCTTTGGAATTCTACTTCCAGATGGGTGTATCTTTCCTTTTCTCCTTTGCTTTTCACTTCTCTTCTTTTCACAGCTATTTGTAAGACCTCTTCAGACAGCCATTTTGCTTTTTTGCGTTTCTTTTTTGGGGGGATGATCTTGATCTCCTATACAAGGTCATGAACCTCCGTCCATAGTATATCAGGCACTCTATCAGATCTAGTCCCTTAAATCTATTTCTCCCTTCCACCATACAATCATAAGGGATTTGATTTAGGTCATACCTGAATGGTCTAGTGGGTTTCCCTATTTTCTTCAATTTAAGTCTGAATTTGGCAATAGGGAATTCATGGTCTGAGCTACAGTAAGCTCCCAGTCTTGTTTTTGCTGACTGTCTAGAGCTTCTCCATCTTTGGTTGCAAAGAATATAATCAATCTGATTTCGGTGTTGAGCACCTGGTGATGTCCATATGTAGAGTCTTCTCTTGTGTTGTAGGAAGAGGGTATTTGCTATGACCAGTGCATTCTCTTGGCAAAACTCTATTAGCCTTTCCCCTGCTTCATTCTGTACTCCAAGGCCATATTTGCCTGTTACTCCAGGTGTTTCTTGACTTCCTACTTTTGCATTCCAGTTCCCTATAATGAAAAGAACATCTTTTTTGGGTGTTAGTTCTAGAAGGTCTTGTCGGCCTTCATAAAACCATTCACCTTCAGGTTCTTCAGCATTACTGGTTGGGGAATAGACTTGGATTACCATGATATTGAATGGCTTGCCTTGTAAATGAACAGAGATTATTCTGTCATTTTGAGATCGCATCCAAGTACTGCATTTTGGACTCTTTTATTGACTATGATGGCTACTCCATTTCTTCTAAGGGACTGTACTTAAGATGTTATATTTTAACATTTTATTGTAAGTGATGCATTTGGTCAAAGGAAAGAAAGTTCAAAAAAGGCTTGAGTGATTAAAGAAATGTTCATGGTATAAGGGAAATCTGAGCTGGTTGATGAAGGTGAGAGCAGTTTGCAGGGATAGGAAAATTGAAGTCCACACCCAACAGGGAAGGTGATATAAATGAAATCTCAGTAAATAAAATGGTACATTTCCATTTAGCTGTAAGTGTTGACTTTCCTGTACCGTAATTTTCTGCTTCGTTGTGAATATTTAAAGTTGGACTACAAAGGGGCCTGAAATGACTATCCTCTGTTTATTGAAGTTTTAATTTTCAAAAGCTTATCCAGAGAGAGGCAGTGAAGGAGTAGGAAGTAAAGAGAATAGAAAATAACAAAATATAAAATAGCACGGTATAAAATTTTAGTGTTGGAAGGGAGACATATTCCTGTCTGCTACACTCAGCTAAATTTAGAGTGAAAGAGATTCAGAAAATGAAGTGAATCTTCCGGTGTCAAAGCATGAGCACCAGCATGATGATCTGCCCATGCTTTCTGTCCCCGTTCTGGTGCCTTTGGGCTCTATGAGCACAGTGGCAAGAAGCCAGACAGGAAGAAGGAAAAGAGTGACTCAAGAGGAGAGGAAGGGACTGAAAAGTACACGATCGGATTGTCACAGAAGCATGTACTTGCTCAGGTGTAGGAAGACTGATTCAAAACTGGCCAGAATGATGGGGGACTGGAATGCTGCCCCTCTTCTCCCCTCATTGTCTTGAGCACGTCCTTCAGCCTGTGAATGGCTGATAAAACAGGAGGTCACCAGTTAGATCTTCGGTCTGTCTTCTGTCCTCCTTGGATTCTCAACTTGAATTACTGTAGATAGCAGAGGAGCTTGAATCAGAGTAAAGTTCATTTTCACTGAACGGTGATCTGGACTCATTCTGACCACTGAGTCACCTCAGGATATGTAGAATCATTAAAAAAAAAAAAAAAAAAAGAAAAAACAGNAAAAAAGAAAGAAAAAACAGCCAAGGCCTGTGCCTACCCTCAAATATTCTGATCTAACTAACATGGGGTAGGAATCAAGATTGGTAGGTTTTCATTTACTCAGGCTACAAATTGAACTTCAGAGTGACCTTAATCACAAATGATTGATTGGTCCACATAGTTGCATCTAGAAAGGATGGAAGGGAAGGAGGAAGGAAGGAAGGGACTGAATCAAGGAGGAAGAGGAAATAGCCCTGTAGTCAGACCCTTTATTTCCCTAAGGTGTCATTGCACTTAGTGGAACAGAGCTGACTTTTCCTAGGGCCCATACCCTGAGCCCCAATTGGATATAATTTTCTAAGAATGGACACTGTTACATTTTAAATGGATTAGAGACAAGGACCTACTGTGTAGCACATGGAATGCTGCTCTGTGTTATGTGACAGCTTGGATGGGAGGGGAATTTGGGGGATAATGGATACATGTGTATGTATGATTGAGTCCCTTCACTGTATATCTGAAGCTGTCAGAACATTGTTCATTAGCTATATTCTGATATAAAATAAAATTTTTAAATATAAATAATATATATTAAAGAATGATTAATATATAAAAGTTTTCCCATTTAAGAGTACAGCATCTCTCTCCATTCAAGTTATTTATTAATTCAATTTTATAACTTTCTTCTTAAAAAAAGAATGAACCTGGGAAAAGAGAGAGACATTTATCTCTGAGACAGAGGGTGAAACAGGGTCCTATGGGTCTGTGGGGTTTCCCTGCCTGTATTTTAAGCTGAAAATGTTAGCACCTTGATCAGTTCAGTTCAGTTCAGTTCAGTCGCTCAGTCATGTCTGACTCTTTGAGACCCCATGAATCGCAACACGCCAGGCCTCCCTGTCCATCACCATCTCCCGGAGTTCACTCAGACTCACGTGCATCGTGTCCGTGATGCCATCTAGCCATCTCATCCTGGGTCGTCCCCTTCTCCTCCTGCCCCCAGTCCCTCCCAGCATCAGAGTCTTTTCCAGTGAGTCAACTCTTCGCATGAGGTGGCCAAAGTACTGGAGTTTCAGCTTCAGCATCATTCCTTCCAAAGAAATCCCAGGGCTGATCTCCTTCAGAATGGCCTGGTTGGATCTCCTTGCAGTCCAAGGGACTCTCAAGAGTCTTCTCCAACACCACAGTTCAAACGCATCAATTCTTCGGTGCTCAGCTTTCTTCACAGTCCAACTCTCACATCCATACATGACCACAGGAAAAACCATAGCCTTGACTAGACGGACCTTAGTCGGCACCTTGATAAGAGCTATCAATGACTCTGACCCCTTATAAATTGTGGAATCTTGAATCTCAGTCTCTCTTCTGGGGAATTCTACCTCAGTTCAGTTCAGTTCAGTCACTCAGTCATGTCCGACTCTTTGTGACCCCATGAATCGCCGCATGCCAGGCCTCCCTGTCCATCACCATCTCCCTGAGTTCACTCAGACTCACGTCCATCGAGTCAGTGATGCCATCCAGCCATCTCATCCTCGGTCGTCCCCTTTTCCTCCTGCCCCCAGTCCCTCCCAGCAGCAGAGTCTTTTCCAATGAGTCAACTCTTCGCATGAGGTGGCCATAGTACTGGAGCTTCAGCTTTAGCATCATTCTTTCCAAAGAAATCCCGGGGCTGATCTCCTTCAGAATGGACTGGTTGGATCTCCTTGCAGTCCAAGGGACTCTCAAGAGTCTTCTCCAACACCACAGTTCAAAAGCATCAGTTCTTCGGCGCTCAGCCTTCTTCACAGTCCAACTCTCACATCCTTACATGACCACAGGAAAAACTATAGCCTTGACTAGACAGACCTTAGTCAGCAAAGTAATGTCTCTGCTTTTGAATATACTTTCTAGGTTGGTCATAACTTTTCTTCCAAGGAGTATGTGTCTTTTAATTTCATGGCTGCAGTCACTATCTGCAGTGATTTTGGAGCCCCCCAAAATAAAGTCTGACACTGTTTCCACTGTTTCCCCATCTATTTCCCATGAAGTGATGGGACTGGATGCCATGATCTTCATTTTCTGAATGTTGAGCTTTAAGCCAGCTTTTTCACTCTCCTCTTTCACTTTCATCAAGAGGCTTTTTAGTTCCTCTTCACTTTCTGCCATAAGGGTGGTGTCATCTGCGTATCTGAGGCTATTGATATTTCTCCCGGCAATCTTGATTCCAGCTTGTGTTTCTTCCAGTCCAGCGTTTCTGATGATGTACTCTGAGAGAAAGTTTTACAGAACTTCTTTTGCAATGAACTAAACGGGCTTGCCAAAAGACTAAGAGAAACTATGGCTGTACTTGAGGACCTTCTGAAGGCAAAATATCCCAACCCCTGCCCCAGCACCTGTGGGAACTCTCACTGAAAAATGCTTGTGGTTTTATCTGTTGATCTCCATACAGTTCAAGGGACTCTTGAGAGTGTTCTCCAGCACCACAAGTCTTCTACAGCACCACATTTGATGATGATATTAATAAACCATGTATAAGTGTATAATTTGCTAACACCTTGTTGAGTATTGTATATCTACACCAACTTGAAAATAATGGGTGGTTTTGCCACTAATATGCATATGATAAACTGAACTAGAGAGTTGCACATTTATGTGTCCTCAGAGTTGCATTATTATACGCATATATAAATATGCAGAGTATATGTTAAATTAGAGAGTTGAACAAAATGTTTTGAAAGCACTGATTAGAGAGCAATTCATTCTTATAGGGCAATGGGATTAAAGACATTTGTGGAATTAAAGACATTTCAAAGAGCCTGTGACTTCTGAATGAGAATTCAGAATGTTTGTGTATTTAACCAGGTTGGAAATATTACAGAGAACATCTTCATTGGAAGAAAGCTTGGGGAGACAGACTCAAGAGTTTCTGGATTCTCTCCCTATCCTGGAGGACTTGTTTAGTATGACTGAGGGCACAGCTCGGGCAGTAGAAGCTGAACTAGTCACGTCAGTTCCTGAAACTCTTTCATGGCTCCCTGTCATCCTTTGGACAAAGTTCAAATTTCTTCCTGGCCTACAAGGACTCCAAGGTTCTAGTCCCTGATTATCTGTCTCTATCTTACACCTCGTTTCCTAGCCTTCCCTTACTTTGCTGGTTAAAGGTGAAGTGAAGTGAAGTGAAGTGAAGTGAAGTCACTCAGTCATGTCCGACTCTTTGCGACCCAATCGACTGTAGCCTACCAGGTTCCTTTGTCCATGGGATTTTCCAGGCAATAGAACTGGAGTGGATTGCCATTTCCTTCTCCAGGGGATCTTCCCTACCCAGGGATCAAACCCAGGTCTCCTGCATTGTAGACAGACGCTTTACCGAAAGGTACATACAGTGAAAGTTATGGTTTTTCCAGTAGTCATTCTACCGATGTGAGAGTCAGACCATAAAGAAGGCTGAGTGCTAAATAATGATGCTTTTGAATTGTCGTGCTGGAGAAGCTCTTGAGAGTCCCTTGAACTGCAAGGAGATCAAACCAGTCAATCCTAAAGGAAACCAACTGTGACTATTCATTGGAAACACTGTTGGTGAAGCCAAAGCTCCAGTACTTTGGCCACCTGATGCAAAGAGCTGACTCATTGGAAAAGACCCTGATGCTGGGAAACACTGAAGGCAGGAGGAGAAGGGACCAGCAGAAGATGAGATGATTAGATAGCAACACTGACTCAATGGACATGAATCTGAGCAAACTCTGGGAGACAGTGGAGGACAGAGAGGCATGGCATGCTGCAGCCCACAGGGTCACAAAGAGTTGGACACAACATGGTGACTGAACAACAACAACTGGCCCAGTTTTCATTTCTCAAGCAGTCTTTTTGTTCTCTCATCTTTATGAGTTCTAACAGGCTTTTCTCTCTACCAGGAATAGGCCTTTGACCTCAATCTTTACTTTGTTAATGTCAACTCATCATTGAGATTTCAGCTGAAATATCACCTTTTTAAAAGGACATGCATAAGTCTCTGGACCAGCCTCACTTTCCTCTTACTTCCCTTTTTGTAACATTTATCATAAAATTATTTTTTTCAGGATTTCTGTCCCTTCTAGACCTTAAAATAGACTGTCTTGTTTTTCAGTACGTCCTTCTCACTTAGTATTTTCCCTAGCAGCTAGTAAGTTTTCAAAAACTAGAGTAGGAACAAATTGTGATTGGGAAGGACCATGAATGGTAGGGTCGGGACATCATCATAAGGGAATTCATAGTAGATCGTTTAAGCCAGAAAAAGCACTGCCAAGCTACGGAGAGCTCTCTCTGTGTAGGTGATGCCAACATTGGAGGGAGCTGAGATTTCCAGCACGGAGAGACTCCCTGACTGTGTATGTGAAGAAGCCATGTTAGTCAGTCTATTGCTGGACCAGAACCCTGTGTTGTTGCTGTTGTTACTGCAGAAAATGATTCTTCTCCAGCCCCTCCCCTATCATATTCCCAACTGACAGAAAGTGCAACCAATCAGGTGAAGGAGGGATGAAGGAAGAGGAAAAATCCTTTCTTCAATTGCTTTCAAAATCTCCCCAGTGCTTTGATTTGCTTTCAGAGAACACTTTAGCTCAACAAACAATTGCAAACTACCCAGTTGCAAGGTAAAATGAAAAGCCCACAGGCATTAATTATATATAGAGATATTAAAAAAAGAAGCTACTGCTTAATTATTGTTTGCAAATCTCGGTATTTAAATTGACTTATTTGCAAATGTCTGTTTAGAAATTGACTTTGTAATTATAAAGTCAGTGCAGGAATGTCTCAGGCCCTGGAGGTATCTCTAACGAGGAATGATAATGTAACAGCCAGAGTGAGACATCCTGAGCTGCATTTTAATAACTAGAGGTGGTTGGCAGGAGGGCTCAGATACTTAAAGGAAAATGCCTAAACTGGTGAATGAAGGGGCTAGGGTCTCCCTAGTTGGCAAGGGATCATTGGAGGAGACGCTAGGGGACAGGCAGGGAGTAGAGTATTCCAACAAGCTGACAAGGGTTGGGGTCGGAGCTCTGGGAGAGGGTAAGAATGTGTTGTGTTGTGCGTGCTGTGTTGCTCCTCCTTAGGAACCAGCCATGGAGGTTTCAAGAGGTCACCTGCCGTAATCAAGGCACCGGTCTAATGGATTCAATTATGTCCCCACCCCAGACTAAAATTCACAAACCTAAGTCCTAACCTCTAGTATTTGACAGATTGTGACCTTATTTGGAAATAGAGCTGAGACAGGCCTGGACCTGGAACTCTGCTGCAGTGTGGCAGTGCTTACACCTGGACACACCTCTCCTCAAATAACAAAATGCAAAGAAACTGTGTGAGACTAAAAATAACTGTGTGCATGCACAGCTGGAAAAATTCTGGACAAAAGATACAAAGAGCCCGGAAAAGCCCAAATGTCTCTTTTAAAGATCCTGGAGCAAAATCAGGACCAAAAGCAGGGTACTGAACATGCCCCCTATATACAACACCACCTAAGGGGTGGGCATCCACCTAAGCCACCCCTCCAGCCTGAGCCCTGGACGCATCCCAGATAAAAAACAAGCTCACCCTCCTCACAGAGTAAATGAACCTGTTGTTTTTTCTTGCTCACGCCTACTGCAGCATGGACCCCAACAAAGCCTTGCCTGAATTTCTTGTCTGACCTCTAGTCAATTTCTATTGATTGGGGAAGGTCAAGGACCTGGGTAGGTTTCAGACTCTCTCTAGATGATAAGATGTGGTCATACTGCAGTAGGGTGAACTCTTAATCTGATGACTGGCATCTTTATAAAAAGGGGAAATTTAGACAGACATACAGCAAGGAGATCAAACCGGTCAATTCTAAAGGAAATCAACCCTGACTATTCATTAGAAAGACTGCTGCTGAAGCTGAAGCTCCAATACTTTGGCCACCTGATGTGAAGAGCCAACTCACTGGAAAAAAACCCTGATGCTGGGAAGGATTGAAGGCAAGAGGAGAAGAGGACAACAGATGATGAGATGGTTGGATGGCATCACCAACTCAATGAACATGAGTTTGAGCAAACTCCAGGAGATGGTGAAGAACAGGGAAGCCTGGTGTGCTGCAGTCCATGAGGTTGCAAAGAGTCAGACACAACTGAGTGACTGGACAACAACATACCCAGGGAGAATGCCATATGAAGTGGCAGGCAGAGCTTGGGGTGATGCTTCCACCAGACAAAGAAGGAAGACGATTTCCAGGGAACCACTAGAAGCAAAAGGAGAGACCTGGGGACAGATTCTCACACCCTCAAAAAGAGTCAGCTCTGTTAACACCTTAATCTCAGACTTTAGCTCCCAGATCTATAAGATGATATATTTCTGGGGTCTAAGCCACCTGGTTTGTGGTGCTTGGTTATGGCAGGTCCTAGAAACTACTACACCTGTTATGTGTGATTCTCAATGACATAAACTAACTCTTCTAAGGAACTGGAGATAAACCTACCTAGAGTTAATCAGAGTTTCCCTGAATATCCTAGAATATTAGCCTTGAAAGTCCTCTGACCTTAAAATCATCAGGAGGATAGGTGGTTCTTAAACAGGGCTATGCTTGAAGCCTGGGGAGCTTCAAAAATACCAATGCCTTAACCTATCCTATTCTCTGAGATTCTGGTTTAATTAATCTGGGGTTCCTCCTGGACCTAAGGCTTTTGAAGACACCCTAGGACAGGCTAATTTGCAGCCACGGTTGTGCTGACTGAAAAAATTGCACAACCTAAAAATTGAGAATTATGTTTTATTAGACAGATATATAGAGGACTTATGGCTGAGAGACATCTTCTCAGATATCTTTGAAGGGCTGGCCTGAAAAAGTAAGAGAAAAGCCAGGGTGTGCATGCGTGCATTAAGCTGCTTCTGTCATGTCCGATTCTGTGCCACCCCATGGACTACAGCCCTCCAGGCTTCTCTGTCCATGGGATTCTCCAGGTTAGAATACTGTAGTGGGTTGCCGCGCCCTCCTCCAGGGGATCTTCCGGACCCAGGGATCAAACCTGTGTCTCTTATGTCTAGCCTGCATTGGCGGGGGGTTCTTTACCACTAGCAACACCTGGGAAGCCAGGACATATAGGAGCTTTTGCAACAAAACCTCCAGGTGACTAAAGATGACTGTTAATTAAGGAAAACATGGGACTTCCCCGGCAGTGCAGTGGTTAAGACTCTGCACTTACACTGCAGGGGGTAAGGATTCAATGCCTGGTTGCAGACGGCAGCCTTAAAAAAGGAAAGAAAGAAACAAAGAAAAGCAGACATCTCAAGTTAATGAATTTAGTACTTTTCTGTGTGTGGGAAGATGCAAGAGTCTGGGCTCACTGAAATCATCTCTTTGATATGGCCCTTATCTATCCCGGGCCAGCATCCTGTTTTTCTCCTTGCAGAATTCCCTCCCGGTGTACAGTTTGTGCGGATGCGGTGGCTGAAAATTTGATGGCTGCAGCATCCTTTGTTTACCGATATGGCAGACAACACTTTTCATCCACGTTTGAGAGAGTCGTCTAGATTTTAGTTGATTCTTCCTATTTAACAAAGTGAGGATCAGAGAGGTGATGGGAGGATTGCCCAAGCTCCCCTTGCTGATGAGTGGACAAGACGAGAAACAACTCAGACACCTTGGCCTTCAGTTCACAGTTCTCACAGGTGATGCTACTGGCCTCTTGGCTCTAGATATAAAGCACTGATTTCTTTTTCCTGAGGTGTTCTCTAGATCGGGGGGAATGATGACCTTGGACATTGTTATTACAGGAAGGTTTTCAACCTCCACATGTGCACAGTGAGTTTAAAAAATTATTTCACACATACTCCATTTTATTTCTTCACTGCTATGTTGTGATATTAAGTGGAACAAATATGTTCCACCTTTTAAAGAAGAAGGTTAGTAAATACACAGAAATGATACTGGGCTACAAATGACACCGTTGATTAATGGCAGAACCAGGATTCAAGCTCAGGACTTTTGAAACCATCCAAGTATCCTGCTTTTTTGCCCCTCTGCAGTGGAGACACAGTGTTCTTCCCACTGGATCACCAGAGAATTTCCAAAGTGTCCTTCTCGTCTCTTGCCCATTGAGAATGACATTAAATTGTCTTAATCTGTTCTTTGCTTAAAATCTTTCTAAACATCCTTCACTGCTTTCCCACCTTCTATGGGAAAGTTTGTGAACAAAAATGTACTGGATTCAACTCAAATGAATGCAATCTATTCTTCCCCCAAAGATAAAAGTCTTGCATGAACTCTGAACCTTCATCCCAAATATGATTTCTCAAGAATGGTGATGGACTGTCTTGCCGCCACAGAGTTAGAGGGGTACAAAGAAGGACGTGTTGCCATTTTCTATTTAAAGATAGGTTTGCTAACCTGCTACAAGATTATCATCTTGATTCTCGTTCTGCTTGCTCCCAATTCCACTGTGCATGGGTTTCAAACTAGAGCTGCTTGATTCCTATTTGCAATTCTATTGATAACCGAAGTACAATTGTATGCTTAAATAGCATATAGAATCCAGGCTTTGTACTCATGCAGGTATAGGTCTAGCATTCAAACGCTGGCTCCAATATTTACTGATTATGGAACAGTAGGGAACAAAGTAGTTTGAGCTTGAATTTTCTCAACTAGATAATGGAAAGAGCAATGGCTGCTCTAAGTTTTTCTGATGAATAAATTCAAGCAACACAAATAATACTCCTTGTGTATGTTAGACTTCTCTCAACAAGGTCCATTTGGATCTCCTTTCCCCTCCAGGAAAGTTGCTAAAAATAACAGTCGCAGTGCAGTCCTGGCAGGTTCTGTTTGGGCTGTTACGTGGACTGTCATTTGCCCAACGCCTGTCTTGTTGGCTGCCTAGTTTTAGAGCTCCGGCTTTATCAAACTGTTTAGGACTCAATTTCTCTGCACTGGATCCAGCCTTCTTCTCACTAATTCTTTCTGTGACTTAAATTTGGCTCACAATCCAGCCCCCAGCTCCTGTTTCTCTATTGCCTTTCTGTCAATTCAGTTCAGTTCAGTTCAGTTACTCAGTCGTGTCCGACTCTGTGACCCCATGGGCTGCAGCACGCCAGGCTTCCCTGTCCATCCCCAACTCCCGGAGCTTGCTCACACTCATGTCCATTGAGTCGGTGATGCCATCCAACCATTTCATCCTCTGTTGTCCCCTTTATTTCATGTTGTTTCTGCCTTGTGATACTTCCTACCTCTTAACACCGGATAGCCCTGAGTTTTGGCTATTTCCCAAAGAATAAGAACATGAATGCAGGACATTGATAGGATGAGGATCCCAAGCCCTTTAAGAAGACTTCTCACCAAAGGAAAAAAAGCAAAGTAAAGATGGCAGGACTCAGAAAAGCAAGGAAGAGTTAATCCTCAAATTGCTAAAGATCTAGTGCTCAGAATAACACTCTGGGTACACGTTATTAACTATGGGAAAGATGGGCTCCAACCTCTGTTATTGGATATCTCCTTGACTAAGGAGCCCCTAAACTCATCTTTTCCCATTGTATTAAATCAACATGGAGAAAGATGGCCTGGTCCTCAAGGATTCAGTTCAGTTCAGTTCAGTCACTCAGTCGTGTCCGACTCTTTGAGACCCCATGAATTACAGCACGCCAGGCCTCCCTGTCCATCACCAACTCCTGGAGTTCACTCAAACTCATGTCTATCGAGTTGGTGATGCCATCCAGCCATCTCATCCTCTGTCATCCCCTTCTCCTCCTGCCCCCAATCCCTCCCAGCATCAGGGTCTTTTCCAATGAGTCAACTCTTCGCATGAGGTGGCCAAAGTACTGGAGTTTCAGCTTCAGCATTATTCCTTCCAAAGAAATCCCAGGATTGATCTCCTTCAGAATGGACTGGTTGGATCTCCTTGCAGTCCAAGGGACTCTCAAGAGTCTTCTCCAACACCACAGTTCAAAAGCATCAATTCTTCAGCAGAACTAAAAACCGATGATTGTTGTAGGAAATGTTATCACTTTAGATATTTTGCAGTTTGACATTATTCACTATAAAATTTTAAGCAAAGCTTCTAATTCAAGTGGACATCCTCAACAATTTGCACATACTCTAGGGACTTCCCTCGTGGTCCAGGGCTAAGGCTCCATCATCCCAACGTAAAGGCCCTGCGTTGGATCTCTGATTAGGCAACTGGATCCCACATGCTGGAACTAAGTGTTTGCATGGCACAGCTAAAGATTCCATGTGACACAAGGAAGACAGAAGATCCCATGGCAGCCAGTTAATTAATTAATTAAAATATGCACACATTTTGTTTCTGCCTCATACGCAGGCTATGATATTGAGAGTACATATCTATAGATCTGTACTTCTCCCCATCCTGTTTGCTCATTTGGAAAAGTAGAGGGCTGAACCCACCTAGAAAATCTTTTTAAGCCTCATTGTTTTATTATTTGGCTGCAAAGACATCCAGTCAAAACAAGCAGCTACTGCTAAAGGGAAGAAATTAACACTCCACAATTAATACTCCATTTCATTAACAATTAAATATGTTAAATGCCATTCAATTTGTTTGCACCATCAAGTCCTGGGAAAGTGTCCACACTTCTTATAACTTTCCAATAACTCTCCATCACCAACTGAGTTAATTTTCCGGCAAGTAGGCTCAGATTTTAATTCTCAGATTCTAATATCCTCCAGCCCTTGGGCCACTGATGGACTTGCATGAGCTGATGTTGTTGGCTGCCATCTGAATCCAAGGTAGGACTCTGGGATAAAGGCCCTGTGGATCCTTTTTGCACTGAGAAAACAAAACTTAGCAGAACCCAAATATAGAGCTGTTCTTCTGCATGCCTGCCCCCCCACCATACCCACAGTGACTTTCAGGTGGCAGACACTATAAATTTATGAGAGGGCAGGTTTTCAGATGCAATACAGCTATCATCTCCTCCTTGAAGTCTTCTTCACTATAGGCTGAAGTGAAGGAATCCTAGGATACCGAGTTTGGAAGAGATAATAACAATAACACTAATAACAGTAGCAGTAGGAACAACATCCATTTATACATTTACCATGTGTCAAATACTACAAAATGCTATGTATATTATTTTGCTGTTAATCTCGGTAACAACCCAATGACATGAATATTACAATTAAACTCATCTTACTTTCAAGGAAATTAATTGATACCTGAAATTGGTTACTTGTTGGTTAGTTATTGTTGTATAATAAAGACCCTTATATTTAATGGCTTAAAATAATAATTATTACCTCACACAGTTTCTGAGGGTCAGGAATCTGGGAGTGGCTTAGGTAGGTGGTTTAGGCTCCAAATCTCTTATGAGTTTGTCATGAAGTTTGCTCAGGACTGAAGTCATCTGAAGGCTCAACTGGAACTGAAGGATGGAGTTTGAAATCCAGTCACATGGTTGTTAGAAAGAGACTAATTTCACTCCATTGGTCTCTTTTCACAACATGGTGGGCAGTGGCTTTCCTCCAAGTCAGGAAACCAAACAAGGAAAAGAAAAGAGAGCAGTGTCTCTCACAACCTTGACTCAGAAGTGACAGGCCATCACGTGTGCAGTATTCTCTATCAGTGATGCACACCAACCCTGAAACAGTAAGAGAGGAAGGTACCCAGGGCATTTACCAGGAGGTGGAGGCCTTTGGTTGCCATGTTGGAGGCTGCCTGTCACACAGCTAAGGTGGCAGAACTAGTAGAGCAACTGTTGGGAAGTAGACTTACAAACTCAAGTTATGTCTGACTCCATAACCTGTGCTTTTACCCACATGCCGTCCGCCTCCTTAAAAAGCTGTCTCATGTAGTCCACGTCCTGGGGCCTCTCAGTATCAAGTGAGGTTTGACCAGAGAAGCAGAACCACTGGAAGTGATCCAGAGTCAAGGAGTTATCATGGGGCTTCACGGTGGCTCAGTGGTGAAAAATCCGCCTGCCAATGCGGGAGATGCAGGTTAGATCCCTGATTCAGGAGCACCCCGCATGCCACAGGGAGGCCAAGCCCGTGCTCCGCAGCTGCTGAGTCTGTGCTCTGGAGTCTGGAAGCTCAGTTACTGAGCCCATGTGCCACAACTACTGGAACCCGAGGGCCCCAGAGCCTGTGCTCTGCAACGAGAGAAAAGCCTGCGCAGCAGCAGAGGCTGAGCACGACCAAGTAATGAACAAACGTGTTTTTACAACAGAGTTATTATAAGAGTCTGACCTTATATAGTTCTGGATGCTGGTTATGCAACCTGCATAAGGCTGTTTCTTCGGAATATGATGCTGTGGTCTGAAGCCTGCAAGGCAGGCCGTCAAGGAAGGAAAAAGGGACATGAAGTGGGGAAGAGCAAGGACACCCTGGAACCTGCAAAAGCGAAGGACCCCGCGAGGACGATGTAGAGCCCACATTCACTCTGTGCCTCCAGATCTCCAGCTGTGGTGGGTTGTGTGTGTGTGACCTGCGGGAGAAGCTGGTTCCCTTCTTTATGAGAACCTGGAGCGACTGAAGGAGGAGAACTGATGGGAGCAGAAGGAGCTGCAGGGCTGCTGCTGCCTCGGTGTAAACTGGGAGATGAGCAACAGCCTGGATGTCGGCCCCAGCCCCCAGTGTCCCGCACAGACCTGCCAGGTCTAAACAGAGTATGGTGACTGCTTCACTTCCTCCTTTCAAATGTTGTATTAGATGTCTCTTGTGGCTCTCAGTAACCCTAAATTTTCAGAGAAGGGAATCCTTGGGAAGTCAGTACCCACTTACCTAATACAAATGTACCATCTCTTTGGTTTTGTTGCCCATCTCCATAGTAGCACCTGCAAACCCATATACACACTGTATCCATGAACACACTCCATAATCTAACAAGTCCTCAACTACATTAGGCCTCTCCATGTCTCCATGCTTTTGTATATACTGATTCCTCTGTCAGGAATACTTTCTTCCCAGCCAGGACCAGCTGTATGAGCACAAGATTGGTGCACAGGTCCTGTGCTCAGAATAGCCCAGAGTTTGGTTTAATACTCAGTGCATTTAAGACAAACATCAGTTGAGCTGCAAACTTTGCAGCAACTTTGTCACTTCACTTCCCAGCTTCTGCATCAACATTCCCCACCAATGGCCAACTCATTACTTCCCTGAGGAGCCAACTTTGGACAGCATCGGATAGCTGTAATTGCTAGAAATGTCTTCCTCATAAAGAAATCAAATTTTATCTACATTCGTCTTCCTCTAGAGTCTACACACTGGTCATAATTTACCCAGCTAGCATAGAAAGTATAAATCTTCGCTCTCTTCTAATGATATCCTTCAGGTATGTGAAGGCAGAAATCATATGCTGCTTATTATTCTGCTTATATTTGCATATTTAACTGTCTCTGTGGCCTGGATCCATAGCTAATATATCTCTTTGCTCTTCACAGGGCTTCTGAGTCCTTAGGTTGGCAGCAGACCTAGGCTGCCTGGTCAGGGGTAATGGGAAGGACTGGGCTCTCTCTTGTGTTTCTAATACTCCTGGCAGATAACTTGCACATGTTTACATGGAGATAGAGGAGGCACAAGACAAGACAAGCTTACCTAGTGAGTTCTTCCCTGGTCTCTGCTTGTGTCATATCCCATTGGCCCATAGAGTGATCAACCATGCTGATTTTCTGAGTGAGGGATTTCCCTGGAATAGAAGAGCCTTCCAGAAGCTCTTGGAAGGTCTCATTGTGAGACCTTCAATGCTAAAAGCAGTCCAGGGCAAAACAGGATGGTGGATCACCCGCCCAGTCATATGACCAGATCCAAAGACAGTGGGAGGCCCTGCAAAGCTACAGGGCAACGGGAATGGGCTGAGGGGCAAAGGGTTGGAGCCATTTGTGTGATCGGTCTTCTGTTGGATGGACTGTTTTCGCATTACTCCTGAATCAGCTTTTAGGCCAAATCAGTGTACGTTCTCTCCATTCTATGTCTTCAACTAAAAAACGAAACAAACAAACAAACAAAAAAAAAACAGCCAAGGGAAATGGAAAGCACATTGCTAAAAAAATACAGTGAGTTTTTGTTTATTTTTAAAATCCTCATACAGCTATGTTTCAAGTTGATAGCAAAGGTCTCTTGGTCAGCCGCTCCCTAGAGCATTTCTAAAACAAGCTTATGCGCTTTCCAATTAAGCCCAGGTGAACTTAGCCCTGACCTGTAGCTCTGAGTGTCAGTACAGTGCCAAAACAAATGGATGAAAAAGGTAGAATGCAGCGAGCTGAGGTTTTGGTTTTGTTTTTATGCTTTGTCTCCACTACTCCAAGCAATTTTTGACTGGGCATTTCTCTCAAATCAGGTCAAACTGATGCACGATGATCTGGCAGTCAGAGCCTTCACCCACTGCAGCCATCCACTTCTCCCGCTCATTTTCTACTATTGACTCTCCGCTCCCAACAGGAAGTGCTGCTTCAGCCGATCATTCACTCTTCATCCACTTATTGAGCACCCAGTATTGACCATACACTGTACTACACTCACGGACTGTGGGGATGTATACATCTAAATCAGTGATTTCAAGCAGAGATAGACTTCTAAGCAGATAATGAGTGCAAGAGTTCATATACAACAAATACGAAATGTGCCCCATAGAGATCCATATAAATAAATGTAGAGGACAGAGTGGCTCTCTTTGCCCAGAAAAGTCAGGAAAGATTTCAGAGATGAAGTACGCTTAGATTAGGCCTTGGAGGATGACTAGAAGCTCACTTGTCACAAAGCAGAAGAGTTAAGATCATGAGTTTCAGTGTCAGGCTGGGTTTGGAATGATACTCTGCCACTGGCTATCTGAGTGACCTTGGGTAAGTTAATTACTTTCCCATTTTCCATTTCAATGTTTCATAAGTGAAATGGTCTTTTAAAGATTAAATGAGATTAAATCGTGTATGTGGGTGTATCTACATGTACTCATGGTATTTAACCCCATGCTTCTCAGAGAGAAACCGTGTAGCTATTACAGTTACTTCTGATAGAGAAGCCACAAGCATGGCTTAAGCAGTCAGTCATATGTAGGAAACACTAAATTCAGGAGCATGGGAAAGCATGGCATATTCGTGGAATCAAAAGAACAAAAGTCCAATGAGGGCATTAATGTTACGTGTCAAGGTGCGTGGCGGAAAGCCCACTAGATTGTTAAGATGACACTGGAGACGTGCAGGGAGAACTGAGGGCGGAAGACAGTGAGTGCTTGTCCAGAAACCCTGTATGGGCTTGGATGAGGGTAGTCACTAGGCAACAGAGACAGGTCAGCCTAGTGTCCTAAGAAGACCCTCTAGAATATAAGAAGATGCCTAAGAACAAGCACCGTATCTGGTTTACCTCTTTCTCTGTGGACCTAATAGGTGCCTTTCTCAGTGTAGTTCCTTCACGTGCAGAGTGAGCACGTGAGTGGGTAGCAGTGGCGTCACTCCTTCTGGAGGCAGTCAGACAACAGAACAGCTGCAGCGGCGTAGGGGCTGCCAACCATCTGATCTATGCCGATGGCAAGAGTAGCATTTTAAGAAAAAAAAAAAAAAAGAACTAGGATGCTGATGCTGAACTGTTAGGACTTGGTCCCTGACTGTGGGTGATGAGAAGGACAGCATCAAGGCTGATCCAGACTCTAGCGTGGATTTCTGGGCAGAATCCCAAGGAAATAGGATTTATAGTGAATTAACCCTTTTTGTTGGTCCATTCAGAATGATTTGCTGTATTTGTGTGCAACACTGCTGAGGGATCAAATGATATCATAGATTTGTGAGTGCTGTATAAGTTGTAAAATCACTGTGTAATGGTGAGAAATATTTATTTGTTCACAGAAGTTTGATAGCCTGTGATATGTCCCCCCATAATTCTAGGTAATGGGGTATAGCATTAAGCAAGCAATGACTCATTATTCAAGGAGTCTGCACTCTGTTATACTAAGAACTGGTCTGATTTTAAGTTGGGTGAGAATTCTACATGCTCCTCCACTCAGTAAGGGCTAATATGAATTAACTCTTTCATGATGTGAGTTTTCTAGACAAGTTTATCTAATTATGGGAGAACCTTCAAAATAAATACATAATTCTCACTTAGAAGATGAAAAATCTGAGACATGTTAAAGTAACACATCAAGGTTCATAATGCTATAAAGTGGTAAAGCCAAGATTTGGAACTGGGTGGTGCTGGGGATCATGTTGGAATTTTTCAGGACAGTGGGGTGGCAAATGCTATATAATTTGGAAGAGATTAACAAATATTGCAAATGCATATTTGGAAACTAAAATGAAATCCTTTTATTTTCATAACAGTAACTATAAATTTAAAGCTCAGCCAGTCTCCTTGGGGGCATGAGTTTAAAAGACTAGCGAACTCATTCCTAGATAAAAGCTTGATGGGGCTTTCATAAAGACCCTTCCTGGTTAAGAACCTCAGCCACTTACATTTTCAACATAAAACTATTAAAAACAACATCTCAAAAACCCCGTGAAGTTAAATACCCTTGTTAAAGTGATCACATATATCCCAGTTAAATAATAGCTGTAGAAGAGGGCAATTAGCAGATTCGGTCAGGAGAGAAAAAGATGTTTTCAGATGAGATTGGAAATGAGATGGAGAGTCGATGAGGCAGAAATATACAAGACACTTTTCCCCCCTGAAGTTTCTTGAATTCTGTTACTAATGATGCCTTCAGATTCTAAGGGCTCTGACCGGAAAAGACATATCATGATCAAGAAGGTTCAAGGAGACTGACACGAAATCTGACCAGAATCTTCTCCCGCCTAATTCTTTCTGAATTGTCACAACAATCTTGCTCCATCCCTGTAACCGCAAGATACACTCAGCCCAAATTCTATTCCCCAAGTCCTGCTTCAAATGTCACCACTATTTTGCCATGACTTGAAAGTTTGACACTTTTGGGTCTTCCAGACAGGCTACAGAAATGCAAATACCCATCTGTGTTGTTTCACAGGATATACTATACTTTTAGTTAAGAAATGCAAAGGAAGATAGTAAATCTCTGTGGGTCAGTGAAAGAAAAAGAAGGCTTCTGTTCATATGAACTGAGTTTAATTACGATCCTTACATTTATAAACACGTGTCATATGTTCCTCTTGTTTATCACTATATCCCGTGAACCAAGAGTACGTCATGGCATTTCCATAAATATTCCTTACTAAATGAATGTGTGATCTTGAACAACTTTCTTTATCTCTTGCGCTTTTTTTTCCACACTCATTCTTGCTCTTGTGCTTCTTTCTCTCTCCCTGACCTCATGAAAAAGCCCATCATTAAAACAACGTGAAGCACTGGACGAAATGTGAAATTCTGACCCACCTTCTGATCCACAATAAATATTTTAAAAGTCCCATTTCCTTCCCTCTCATAATTAAGAAAGTTCAACTAAGCTATACTATGTACTAATCCTACCCTTAACGAGCTCAGTCATCATCTTTGAGACTTTATTTCTCATTCCTACAAAGAGAAGGCTAAAGACATTTATTTCATCCACCTCTCAGAGTTGGTCTGAAGATGACAAGAGTTTATGGACTTGGAAACATTTAGTAAACAGTAAAGTACTGTTTGCTTATATTTGTTATCATTATCCCAATCATGTCTTTATAGATTTGGGTCAAACTTTTTCAGTGGCGACATGTCTTCGTTCGGTTGTGGGAGCACCTACTGTGTCCTTGGCAATCTTGGAATCACTATTAAAAAAATCTCACTATGCTTTTATTAACTAAACCTACCTCTAAGCAGTCAGATGCTTTCTAGGGTCTCCAATTGCTCAAAGCAAAAGATCCTGAAGGAATTTATGTGGCCTCAAGGAAGATTATTAATGGGGGGGGCCCTTTAAGGAAGGTAATTTTGGAAGCAATTTTCCATGAAATTGCTGAATGTATGCATCCATATAAATTTGAGCCCATTTGGTCTAATTTTCATTTAGCCCAATGATTGCACTAATGATATTTTTCAATAGATATTCTCATTTAAGAGAAAGGGATCCATTTATCTATTATACGTGCCTAGAAAACATACTGCAAACTGGATTGTCAGATAAATATTTCTGTGAAGGTTTCTCTTTTTTTTTTTTTTTTCTGTTCACCTTCAGTGATACTCCACCACAGCCCTTTTACAGTTGAGTAGGGAAAAGCTCTGTGTCACTGAGTTGGCTTCAGGTAGGGTTGAAACATACATCAAGAAAAGGAATTACATTTCATCCTGTTTTGTGATCCAACAGACTAACACTGGAAGTGGTTTAAAGGATGGATTTGAAACCAGGCATCTAGCTTTTAATTCTAGAGCTTCCCTACACAACAGATTGCACCAAACTTCACATTTTCATACTTAAAAAGAAGTATAGTAATACCAGTCTCCAAAGGTCTCCCAGAGTTGTTTTCAGAATAATAATAATAATTTTTTAAAAAGACTAAAAATATAGGGCTTCCCTGGGGGGTTCAGATGGTAAAGAACCACCCTGCAGTGTGGGAGACCCAGGTTCCATTGGGAAGATCCCCTGGAGAAGGAAACAGCAACCTACTCTAGTATTCTTACCTGGAAAATCCCATGGACAGAGAAGCCTGGCGGGCTACAGTCCATGAGGTCACAGAGAATCGGACGCAATTGAGCGACTAACACATTAACACACTGCCTGGCATATAATGCACTCACTGAATAATTTACACACATGACATACTCATGGTCTACAATTTTTGTTATTTTTTTATTTAAATAAACAATGTTACTTAAATTTAATAGCAAGCAAAAGAAACTAAAACCGAATGTTGCCACATTTCTAACAACAAATACTTCAAAATTTTGAGTTTATTAAAAAAAAAAATCTGCTCAGGTTAAAAATAGGTTATAGAAAACATTGACTTTTTGTTAATTATTTTTGCTTGCATAGTTTTGGGTTTCCAGACCGTGGTGCTTGGTCAACTCTTTCAAAAATGTGAAGTCATCAATTATATCTTTTCCAAAGATAAATATGCACATCTTTATTTTTTGTAAATAAAAAGTCAGAATTTAAGCACCATCCCTATGCTGGTGATAATTCTCCAAGAGATACTAATAAAGAATATAACTGAGAGCAAAGTGTCTTGTAAATACTACAAACCACTTTTGTAAGTGAACTATATCTTCTAGGATGGTAGTTGTTTTTTCGTCACTAAGCCGTGTCTGACTCTTTGAGACCCCCATGGGCTGCCAGACTTCCCTGTCCTTCACTGTCTCCCAGAGTCTGCTCAGATTCACGACAGGTAGCACCTGTTAGAAGTCCTACGAGCACCCGTCTTTCTCCTGAATTACCTGAGCAGTGATACTCCAGTGTCTAGTGCAGTATTGTTTCTTACGTGGCATACAATTCTTAGTTTTTTTAAATTGAGGTATGGTTGGTTTACAATATTATGTTTCAAGTGTACAATGTAGTGAGTCATAATTTTAGAAGGTTATACCCCACCTATAGTTATTATAAAATATTATCTATATTCCCTATTGTGTACAACATGACCTTGTAGCTTATTTATTTTATGCACAGTGGTTTGTATCTCTTAATTCCCTTTCTCCATCTTGTACCTCCTTGCTTCCCTTTCCCACTGGTAACCACTAGTTTGTTCTCTATATGTGTGAATCTGTTTCTTTTTTGTTATATATTAATCTTTTTAATTTTTTTATATTCCATGTGTAAGTGGAATCATACAGTATTTATCTTTCTCTGATCTATTCACTTAGCCTTCTTTTTATGGCTGCATATTATTCACATACCTATATATACATACGTGTGTGTGTGTGTGTGTGTGTATGTATATATATTCACATTTACCACAACTTATCTATCTATTCATTGTTGATGTCCATTGTTGATGTACTCTTACGTTGCTTCCATATTTTGGCTATTGTAAGTAATGCTTCTGAACACTCATTCATATAAATCAAAGCAATATTTTTTGAATCTGTCTCCTAAAGCAAAGGAAACAAAAGTAAAATTAAGCTAACTAAAAGATTTTACACAGTAAAGGAAAACATTGACAGAATGAAAAGGCAACCTACTGAATGGGAGAAAATACTTGTAAATGATATGACCATAATACATATAAACAGCTCTTTGAGGCATGGTTTATACCTCATCTTTTCTGATGTTGATGTCTCTCCAAGATAACAGTGACTTCCCATTAGTAAAGGCAATTGATTTTCTATCCTTTATTTTACTCTTTATAACATGTGACTCTGGTCATCCCAGCACCAACATTCTTTAGATTTGAAACCTATATGAGAAAAAGTTGCCCTCAAAGGAAAAAAAGTAAGAACACAGATTTTTCTGGTATAACTTACCACAATGCTAACAAGGAAAAAATGGCTGCTTTTGTAGCATTGTAGACTGGTAAAATGATTCTTTAACTTGAGCGTGAACACTACATCTTCCTTGTCACTTTCCATTAGTCAAGATTATCCCAGCAATCTGATGATTTTTTCAGGGCTTAATCTTCTCCCAGCCTTCCCGAATTCACTTTGAAATCAGAGGCCCTTATTCTGTATGAGACACAGCACTGATGGCAGAATCCGGGTCTTCTCAGCCTGTGTTCCATTTGCTCGTCTAATTTCATGCTGTGCTTCACCCTTATACAATTGATAATTAAAGAAAAAGCAGCATATTTTCTCCAGTTGGATTTTGTTGATGAGACATGTCAGCAGCTGGGTTTGCTCTTTTGTTTAGACTGGAACACCTGGGTGCTTGACTGTGTCGATATTGTTGGGGCTTGTACAAATCACTTGAGTGTCTGCAATGACCCTCACCTACTATAAGACCAAAGGAATTTTTTTTTCTTAAACAACAGAAACATTTTTATAATAAGAATTTCTGTCCACGATATCAAGATTTTACTGACACCTTACCTCTTGCATTTTGCGGTATCAGAAAAGGTAAGTCAGTATAATGTATGCTTTTTCTGAATTTGAAGAAACTTCATTGGGCCTTGATCTGTCTGTCTTGTCAGGTGGACACAAAGTTCGTGCTACATGTTTCATCTTCTTGGTCTATTGTTAGGTTTATTCATATAAATATTCTCTTAACTCGCCTTGTTAGCCCTAGATTGCAATTTACCTAATATTAGTATTGCTATCCAGTTAGTTCGTGTCAGTCACTCAGTTGTGTCTGACTCTTTTTGACCCCATGGACAGTAGCACATCTGGTTCCTCTGTCCATGGGATTTTCCAGACAACAATACTGGATTGAGTTGCCATTTCCTTTTCCAAGAGAGCTTCCCAAGTCAGGGATCAAACCGTCGTCTCCTGCATTGCAGGCAGATTCTTTACCATCTCATCCACCAGGGAAGCCCTTTGCTTTCAAAGCCCTTTGCTATTCCAGGCTTTTTTTTTTTTTAAGTATGTGTCTTGGTATATATGTTTTCCCTTTTCATTTTGAAAGAAATATTTCTTATAAGTATCATATTACAGGATCTCTTTTTATTAAATTTTTCTTCACTATTTTTTTTATTAAAAAAAGAAACTTTTTCTGCTTCTATTAAATCAATAGTTTTGTTTCTATTTTTCCCTGTTCTAGTTTGAANCTCTGGAGCCTCTGCTGCTTTTGGCCAAATCCTACCTCTTGTCAGCCTTTCTTATAATCCTCTCAGCCTTATTTTGAATATGCCTCTCTAATAACTCAATTAAAAGCCTATTTTGTGACACTTCAGGTGTTTTATATAGATCATGGAGATAATGGCATGAACTCCAAACACCATCTTGACTGAAGTCCTACTTTAATGAAATTTCATTTTTCCCCCATAGGAACATGAATCTGTGTCCACTGAAGTGAATAATGCAGGTCTGAAGCTTTTCTCTCCTGAGGTCCCTTTGCATCTCACCTGTGGTTCCATGGAACATAATATTTAAAATCCTCATATTGATGATCTTCAGGGTCACATTACTCATGGATTTTATGATTCCAGGGTCCAGGAGTCACTGTGTTATTTGTAAGAATTCTGAAGTCTCAAAAGGCAAGGTGAATAGATTTCTCCCTCTTTTTCTCTTTATCTACAAACACAGAGCCAGTTAAAGAGCTGGGAAATTCCATGGGCTGTTTCCTAGGTCCAATATTGAACAAAGACCCTCACTTCCCTTTCACATTTTGGGCCTCTTTCTCCACGTCTGTCAGAGAACAGCTCTTTTCCACATTCAATCATTCCTTCTCCCATTTCTTACCATTGATTATTAATACATCCATGATAGTAATGACTGATGGCTTGACGGGCGTATGGGCAGAAGCAAGTTATGATTATCAATTGTATGCTTAGTCCAGGTCAGGGAAACCACGTTAGGAATGGCTGGCTGGTGAGAAGTTAGGTAACTTTTCCTTCATTGTTTGATAAAATTTATTAAGTCACATCTCAGTTTGCTTTTTCTTATTTTTTTGATAATTTTTTCACACGTTGTAGTTTTGAAAGTTGAGTTCACAGAAAGGACTCTAAAAGATACCCATTGAGTGGTTCTGTTAAATGTCTCTGGCTGAATAAAAATGTCCTTTAGTGTTCAAGGGGAAAAAAAACGAGAAAGAGCATCATGAAATTGGCTGCAAAGGAAAATGTGAATGCCATTAGCATTCTCCACACAGCATGGAGTTAGATGAAGACAGGTCTCTTCCAGATGTTCTGTGAAACACCAGCGCGTGCTGGCAGAAAGAAGTCTGGTCAAGATAATGTTCTCCAAGAGGGTTGATTGTCTGATTTTGCTTACTATGAGAACCTATATTTTGGAAATAATTATTAAGTAGAGTTTACTCCATTGAACTATCAGTGTGTAAAAGCACTTTCCAATGTTTGTTCTACAGAACAGTTATGAGATGTGCTGTGTAAAAAGACCCATTAGTCAATTAAATTTGGGAAATAAGTCCACATTTCCTCCTCCTTTGGGGGATCTCATGTGCATATTTTCATGTTTAAACAGTTTAATTATTACTAACCTGGCATTTCTCAAAACTACTTACCATATCACCCTCTTTGGTAAAGTTACTTGATACCTGTTGATGTGGACAGATATAGTATATCCTGCTGATTAGAAGAATGGGTCACAGAAAGAGGGACCTGATTTCCAGTTCTTCCATTAACAAGTTAACCTCTCAGTTTCACTTCCCTATCTATAAAAAGAAAACATCAACGGTTACCTTGCAGAACTGTCATGCTCACATGCAGTATAATACAACTAAAGAAACTAACTCAGTACCAGCCATGTGCAAAGAGCTCAGAAAATAGTAGCTGAATAAATCGTGATTATCTTGATAAAATTAGTAGTAACATAAACTCAGCAGAAAGGCAGCCTAGAAGACCATAAAACTGTAAACACATGGATATTTCACTTTTTCTTTATCTGGTCCTAAAGATCCAGAAAAAGGTTTGCTGTTTAGAAAAATAAAAGAGATGGACATACCCCTTAAAATCAGTTTTTGTTATTATTCCTTCGGTGGAGCCCTCTCTGCACCAAAGTCCTGCGATGCCCTCTGTTTCCTTTCTGACACTTATTTTATATTTACCCTGACAGGGAACTTGCTCCCTGTAATCCCCATGTCCTTCCTCCCCCACTGTCTCTTCCCCAGCGAGAAGCTCATTGTCCTTAAACACAACCACTGTTCTCTGTAGCTGAGGAGGTCTCAGAGGAGCCTGGGGAGAGACATATTTTTGCCAAAAGTTGAACCTCGGGTCAAATTTGAATTGAGAGTTTCCAGCAGCTATGTTTTAATAGAACAGCTGACCCTACCAGGAGGTGGTAGGTTTGAATTTTCCTGTTAGTTTCTGTTCTTTACTACTGGATTTTGTAAAAATAAATAAAACAAACAAAGCAGTCAAATTTATTTGGCAGCTGTTCTTATCACTCCAGCATGGGTGCTCAGAATTTCAATGTCAAACCTGTTTAAACGTTAATCATGATTCAGGATTCAAGAAAAGGCATCCAGTGTAGTATAATGATTGAGTGCATGAGCTTTGCTGTTTGAAACTGGGATCTGCTTATATTAGAATAATTCTTGGCCTCCACAGACCTCATTTTCTTTATCTGTAAAGTGAAAACAAAAAGGTACATGTTTATGAAGGTGATTATTAAAATTAAAAGAAATAGTGCATACTATTTGCTATTCTGTGGGCCTAGGAGATTGTTAGCTTTCAGAAAAGTGTGAAAGTTGACAGTTTAGCAGTTTTTGTATGAGTTAAGTTTCTATCACAAATGGGAATTTTGCTAACCATTCTTTGTCCATACAGATATTAATGTATGTAGGCATGAAATTAAAAGATGCTTGCTCCTTGGAAGAAAAGCTATGACCAACCTAGACAGCATATTAAAAAGCAGAGACATTACTTTGCCGACAAAGGGCCATCTAGTCAAGGCTATGGTTTTTCCCGTAGTCATGTATGGATATGAGAATTGGACCATAAAGAAAGCTGAGCGCCGAAGAATTGATGCTTTTGAACTGTGGTGTTGGAGAAGACTCTTGAGAGTCCCTTGGACTGCAAGGTGATCCAACCAGTCCATCCTAAAGGAGATCAGTCCTGGTTGTTCTTTGGAAGGACTGATGCTGAAGCTAACGCTCCAATACTTTGGCCACCTGATGTGAAGAACTGACTCATTTTACATTGTTGGTGGGAATGCAAACTAGTACAGCCACTATGGAGAACAGTGTGGAGATTCCTTAAAGAATTGCAAATAGAACTGCCTTATGACCCAGCAATCCCACTGCTGGGCATACACACCGAGGAAACCAGAATAGAAAGAGACACATGTACCCCAATGTTCATCGCAGCACTGTTTATAATAGCCAGAACATGGAAACAACCTAGATGTCCNAAAACCAATACAGTATTGTAAAGTAAACTAAAGTTAAAATTAAAATTAAAAAAAAAAAAAGAAAAGACCCTGATGCTGGGAAACATTGAAGGCAGGAGGAGAAGGGGATGACAGAGGATAAGATGGTTGGATGGCATCACTGAATCGATGGACATGAGTTTGAGTGAGCTCTGGGAGTTGGTGATGGACAAGGAGACCTGGTGTGCTACAGTCCATAGGGTCACAAAGAGTCAGACACAACTGAGTGACTGAACTGATATTAATGTATCTCATGCCCATTAAAACCAGTTGATGTTATGTTCTAAAGTCAGAAATGTCAGATCAAAAGACAGAGTCTTATCTGATCTAGGGTCTAGGGAGATACACATGTCATGTGTTCCCCTTTGTGTGGCAAAGCATAAAGCCATTCCTTTCTACTTTACCACCATCCCCCCAAAAAACTTACAGAGTCTATTAGCAAATGGGCATTTGTCTCTGAGGAAAAGTTATAGAAACCTTCTAATATCAAAGAATTTTAGAGCTGTTTTGCTAACTGGATGTTAAAGACAAGAATGTACGCAAGAAGTAGCATCTGCTTTAATCCAGGTCTCCTTGTGTGTGTGTGTGTGTCAGCTGCTCACTCATGTCCGGCTCTTTGCGACCCTGTGGACTGTAGCCTGCCAGGCTCATTTGTCCACGCGGTTCTCCAGGCAAGAATACTGGAGCGGCTGCTGCTCCCTTCTCTAGGGATCTTCCCCACCCAGGAAGCAAACTCGTCTTCCCTGCATTGGCAGGTGGGTTCTTCACCACTGAGCCACCAGGAAAACTCAAGGAGCCCAATCTGTGCATCAGTTCTTTCCTTCTTCTTCTTTCTTTAAAGTTGTGTTCGACTCTTTGTGACCCCATGGACTATACAGTCCAAGGAATTCTCTAGGCCAGAATACTGGAGTGGGTAGCCTTTTCCTTCTCCAGGATATCTTCCCAAACCAGGGATCAAACCCAGGTCCCCTGCAGTGCAGGGGGATTCTTTGCCAGCTGAGCCTCAAGAGAAGCAACAAGGGAATTCTCTCTCTGACTGTGTCTAAACTGCTATTCTACCTGATAAGCATTTTCTATTAAATGGCTATATTAATGTTTTTTTAATCTTGCTATTTTTCAGGTATTTTGGTAATTTCTTATGATTTTAATTCCCTTTGTGTGTCCTTATTTATAAAACATACATATTTTATACTTTACATCATATGTTTCTATTAGTTGAAATGATAACAGATATATCTGTATCAGCCATTTCTTGTATCTGTTTTCTCTTGTTTGTGCTGGATTATTTTCACGTGATCATTTCCTTTTGTGACTTGAAGTTCTAAGCTCTTCTTTCTTTAAAGTCTTAGCTAAGGGCCTAGGGATTTAGCAAGAAACTCTGTAGGAATTTTCCAAGTACCCAACGAAGACCAAAGACCAGGGATCATTAGTATATTAATAGCAAATCTTGTGGCTTAACAAATCATAAAGAGGTTAAATGCAAACTCTACACCCAAAGGTGAAACAGGGTTATCATTGTAATTTCACAGATTCTTGGAGGATGCTTTTTCCACCCAGAGACTAGTGACAGGTGAACACGTTTCTTGACTTTATGTATGCTGAAGGATGGCTTCAGCATACCCTGTTTTTCATGAGGTGGTTCCAGTTTAATGCAACTTAAAATCACTTCTCATCTTTGCCCTTGGTGGGCCCGAGTCTTACCC
The DNA here is from genome assembly GCA_006410935.1 of Redunca redunca. Lineage (NCBI taxonomy): Eukaryota > Metazoa > Chordata > Mammalia > Artiodactyla > Bovidae > Redunca > Redunca redunca. The sequence goes on from SJYQ01002230.1 coordinate 1,067,196, forward strand.
GCTGCCTCTGAATATGTCTTAAACTCACTGATCTCTAGTTTAGGGCCACACTCACTCCCAGGTACGGCATTAGCACCTGCATTTCTACTCTCGTTTATGGTTTCATCTTCATCCATGGCCCTGGGGGGATTTCACTTTTGTTCTGACAGGCTGGGCTATGCATGTAAAAGAAAGTCTGCCTCATTTTGTTGAGAATGTTTAAACATTTATTACAGATGAGTTTTGGTTTCTGCAGTCATCTGTGTTGTCCCAACCCAGGGTTAAGCAGAGTTGTTTCAACCTAGGGTCCTTCTGTGGTTCTGGGAAGTTGGCAGCACTGAGGGGTAGGTAGTATGGTGGCTCTCAGTCCTTCCCTTGCCTTCAGCAGAGCTGCTTTGCTTTTTGTCTGTTTTATACCCTGGGTCTGTAAGTAAGGATTGGTTGCACATACAGTTTCCCTTTTCAAATTAAGTTTTTTAAATCCTGCGTTCAACTTTATAATGGAAGACTTTGAGGTTTTATGTGAAAAACATGAGTCTCATTGTCCAGTGACATGAACACCTAGCAAATTCCAAACAGCTACCATCATCCTACGTGAACATGCACGCCTTTCATGTTCCTGCAGGAGAAACCACCTTGAACTTGAGATGCACTTGAGGCAATCACACTTCCCCAGGGAGCAAGCCACTCCGGGAAGAAGTTGAACAAAGCCAGAGACCCATTAACTTTTGTGAACTAGGAAAGGTTCCTTCATTAAGGCTGGCAGCAGTGGGAACCTCACGTCTGGAAAGAGTCAATAATGCATTAGGTTACTTAAGCTGTAGAAAGAGTTCATTGACTATGGCCTTTTAAAGGCCTTTTAAAGGCAAAGGACTTACACCATGGAGGCAAGAACTCTTCCAGCCCCCAAGAGGCTCCGAATAAGGTGAAATATTTGCTGCTGGGACCCTGCCCTAGATAAAGTACGGCAAAAGGGACAGAACAAACACAGGAGGTTGAAGAAGTCGGGTGAAGCATGAGAAGAAGGTAAAAGCAGAGACAGGGGTCAGATGGCTGCAGAAGAGAGAACACAACCATGCTAACACAGACAAGATCTCCAGATGTGGGATGTGAAATGTTGCACATCTTAGAGTCAGAGACTTGCTAGAATCAGCAGAACAGGCTTCATCAACTGACATACAAGTATAGTTCTCATGCCTGACAATTCTGATTAACACGACCCCTAGTGAGGTTCCCTCCCACTGCCCGTGGGCACACTCAGTGGGCCTTCACCCTGTCTCTACACTGAACCAAGATTGTTCCGACATTGGCCGGTTGGATACCCTATCACTTCTGTCAGTTGTACCTCTCTACTTGGGATTTTTGTCTAACTTCAAATGCTCCTCGCTCAGGGATGCTGTTCCTCCTCTTCCGCATGCCCCTCCGAGCAAAGCTAACGGAGGTTCCCTTGGGACATGATTTCTTAGCAATTTGCAACTTCCCTTTAATGTGCTTAACACAACTGTAATTACATAACTATTTTTTTTCACCTAAAAATAAATAGATTTCTTTACTGACCAGCATGTATGTTGGATAAAAGCAGGGATGGACTATTTTTCATAACTAGGATCATCCCTGGTGTTCAAAAAATATTTAAAAAATTAGGGAAATAAATGAAAAGTTTAGAAGTGGAAGGCAGATTTTTTACAAGTTAAATACAATTAGACTGTAACAAAGCACTTTATAGGGCTTCCCAGGTGGCTCAGTGGAGACTCTGCCTGCAGTGCAGGAGATGCAGGGACACCAGTCCAGTTCCTGGGTCTGGAGGGTCCCCTGGAGGAGGAAATGGCAACCCACTCCAGTATTCTTGCCTGGCAAATCCCATGGAAGAGGAACCTGGCAGGCTGAAGTCCATAGGGTTGCAGAAGAGTCAAACATGACTGAGGAACTTACTTTATGGAGTCAACTGTTGATTCCCCAGAAGACTACCAAAGAGTCAGTTAATCAGGAGAAGCTAAATTTATTTGATTTAGTGCAAGAAGGAAGACAGAATCTTAGTGCTGTTTTAAAAATAGAAGTATGTAAGGTACACCACTCTACTGGCAAAAAGTGAAGAGGAACTAAAGAGCCTCTTGATGAGGGTGAAAAAGGAGAGTGAAAAAGCTGGCTTAAAGCTCAACATTAAAAAAACCAAGATCATGGCATCCGTTCCCATATTTTCATGGCAAGTAGAAGGGGAAAATGTAGAAGCAGTAACAGATTTTATTTTCCTAGGCTCCAAAATCATTGCAGATAGTGACCGTAGCCATGAAATTAAAAGCAATTGCTCCTGAAAGGAAAACTATGACAAACCTCAACACCATATTAAAAAGCTGAGACATCACTTTGCTGACAAATGTCCATATAGTCAAAGCTATGGTTTTCCCTGTTGTCCTTGCACAGATGTGAGAGTTGGACCATAGGGAAGGCTGAGTGCCAAAGAATTGATGCTTTTGAACTGTGATGCTGGAGAAGACTCTTGAGAGTCCCTTAGACAGCAAGGAGATCAAACCAGTCAATCCTTCAACCCTGAATATTTATTGGAAGCACTGATGTTATAGCTCCAATGATTTGGCCACCTGATACGAAGAGCTGACTCATTGAAAAAGAACCTGATGCTGGGAAAAAACTGAAAGCAAAAGGAGAAGCAGAGGATGAGATATTTAAATAGCATCACCAAATCAATGGATGTGAATTTGAGCAAACTCTAGGAGGTTGAGTAGGACAGGGAAGCCTGGCTTACTGCAGTCCATGGGGTCACAAAGAGTCAGACACAACTTAGCAACTGAACACAACAGCAATGAGGTTTTGGGACCTGGGATGTGAATATAAGGCAGGTCTTACAAGATGGAAATTCACTGGGAGAGGGCAGAGATGGTGACATCATAGTTTTGGATTGACGAGCACAGTGATATGTGGGTCTTGAAGTTATTCTTGATGAGGAGAGTGTATCATTCTCTATAAGTAAGCTGTTTAGTTGGTTCACAGGCTTATCTTCCACCAGCAAGTATTTCCTAGAGCGAGCAGTTAAATTATTATTATATTTTTTTTTATTCTCAGCAATGTTTAGCAGAGAAATAGATAAGCATACAATATCTCAGAGTTATTTAGCCCAAAGAAAGGAGATTATGACTCTTTCTGGTATTGTCAAACACAAGGACAGGGAATAATTTTTGTTTGAATTCTCAGCCTCCCCGTTTTAGTCATACTTTGACTTGAGCTTAATGGTAAACCATAGCTGTGTGGGAACTTGATCAATCCACATTTCCACTGATATTTGATTGCTGTGCCACCAGGAAAGCCCTGAGTTATCACGCTTTTTAGAAATCAAAAAGTTGCAGGTTGTCTTGTTCTTTCTTGCCGGAAGATTGTTGGATCATTTGATGGGATGATGGCTTCACTCGGATACTTCAAAACTAAGAGAAAGATTATAATCAGATTGTACTGATTATAATTATACCATTTCTAAGCCAGGAGCCAAGGAGCCCACATGAAACCAAGAGAACAGACCTTGACCCCAGTTTGGAAGACATCACAGAACCACATATGGGATACTGGATAAAGTATCTAATTTCACCTTCTTTCTGTATGTTTAGTTCCTGAACATTGTTTGCTCCTCTCAACTCTGCTACCAGAAGTAAAACTACAAAAAAAAAAAAAAAAATCCAAGAATTTTTTATTTATTTTTCCTGACTGCCCATATTTAAATTCAATAATTTAGTCTTTAAGGGTTTCCCCTGAATAAATACCTAAGGGGACAACTTGGTGGGACGGAAAAGTTGCCTTTTGAAAATTAGTACATGCTGGCAGAGCAACCCCATGAATTCTGATGATAAAAAATGGATGCGTATAAAAGGGAAGCAACTTACTAGAAATGGAGCAAGTAGAAAATATCAAATACTAGGTATGAATCCAAGCTCCCTCATTCCAGCGATTGTGTGCACCACACTATACCATATAATCTCCCTTTGAAGAACAACAGGAAACACAACTATGAGTTAGCCCCATACGTTTATTCCTAATAAGACAATTATATCATTCTCGCCTGATATTTAAACTATTTATCTTTTGAAGAATAAATGGGGGCTTGGGTTTTTCCTGCAGACAATGGGAAGCCACAAGAGAGATCAGGAAGGAATTCACAAGATCAGTTTTGCTCTTGTGGTAGTCCTGTGTGGGATGAGAGCAAACATGGCTGGGGTCCCAGACACCCCTATTTATAACCGTAGAGGGTTTTAAACAATCTTCTTCTTAGATATAAAGTTATCTGCATAGATCTATTGTCAGATGGGAAGGGCTGTTGTTTTCTAACTTTAAGAAGGATGCATAATTTAGGCCAAGATAATCACCAGTGATGCAAACAGCAGAGATTAATTTGAAAATTTAATATCCAAAGATTGGAGGACTTGCTTATGAGGCCATAGCTTCTAAATTATATTGAGGCATGGGTTGGTAACAAGTGCTCAGGAGCTTCAGTGTGCAGAAGAATATTAAAAGATACCACATGTCCTCTAATTAAAATCACAGCAAAGTGGAGTAATGATTGCAGATATGATATTAGCAAAGGGTAGGAGGGCAATCTGAGAGCGGTCCCAGGAAGCCAACAGAGTCTGGAAATCACGACCTCCAGGGGGATTTTCCAAATCGCAGCGAAATCCCTGGAAATTAGCAGGAGCCAGAGGGAAAGCTAATGTTCATTGCTGGCATTATAATAGAGAATGAAAATATTGCTCTATCACACATGATTTGGACAAAGGTTTGGTCTGTTTGTTCAGTGCAAAGTGGCAACTGGGAGCAATTACAAACAGCCCGAGATTGCAAGCAACTCACACCCAACAATAAAAATCAGAGGCTCCCAAGCCCTTGATGTTTTAGGAATTTTTGATTGGTTGATTCTGTCATCTCTGTGTGATTGTTTGCGTGCTTTGTAATTTCTTTTAGAGGCGGGTTAGTAGGACAGAGCCAGCAAAATGGAAGCCTTCCTTTCATTCCTAAGAGGACAGGATTGGAGCTTTTCAAGAGAACTGGCAGACCTTGCACATATGAACCTTTCCCTAAAGCTGGCATGAAAAATGTGTCATTTAGAACATGTCTAGCATTTTAGAGACATGGATTTCTAGGGCAGCAGAGGATATTTGAGATGAAGTCACAGATGCTGAAGCTCCAATAAAGAGCCAGCTCATTGGAAAAGACCCTGATGTTGGGAAAGACTGAAGGCAGAAGGAGAAGGGAGTGACAGAGGATAAGATTGTTGGATGGTATCACCGACTCAATGGACGTGAATTTGAGCAAACTCCAGGTGAAGAAAGCCAGGGAAGCCTGGTGTGCTGCAGTCCATGGTGTCATAAAGAGTCAGGCATGACTTAGTGACTGAACAACATTACAACAACACAGTGCAAGGGTTTTTGTTTTTTTTTTTTTTAATATAATTTCTCTCCAAATTGGAGGAAGCTGGTTGGAATTAGCATGAAAGATAGATATCATTCCCTTCATTAGCCCACCCCTATTTACCCTTCTTAACCAGATTTTCCTCCCTGGTAGTTGTACTTCCTGGGTCCTAACAAAAGAATGGAGTGAAACTTAGATGGAGATTGCTTTATAAGCAGGGGATATTCATACATATGGCCCACACTCTACCACCTACCATATGATGTTCACAGCAGCATCATTAAACCTTCACAGCACTCTCCGTGACTCCAGAAGCATTCTCTGAATCCTCTTAACAGAAGGTTCCCAAAGTCACTATCAGTCTTCAGAGGTGTCCTGTAAAATGCTCGTCACATGCTGTGTGTGGGGGCTTAGTCTCTCAGTCCTGTCTGACTCTTTGAGACCCCATAGACTGGAGTCACATGCTAGGGAAACTCTAAAAATATAGGAGACTCCCGAATATATCTCATCAACAACAAAAAAAGATGATATATACAGTAAGGCGTAGGCAATATCACTGAATTAACCGTCAGAAGTTTTAGCATTAGTTCTCCCAATGAATATTTAAGGTTGATTTCCTTTAGGATTCACTGGTTTGATCTCCTTGCTGTCCAAGGGACTCTGAAGAGTCTTCTTCAGCACCAAGAAGTAACTGCAGAAATCTATTTGTAATTACATCCCAGACCCAGGCCCAGGCTCATACTACAGTTTTGGGCTTCTGACTTGCTCCCACTGGGTCTCCACATGGCCAGCTCCTGCCACTAGAAATAATCCAGTTTTCTTTGTATCTTAGAGTCTTATATCCAGAGAAAGAAAGACCATTCCCCCATCTTTGCCGTCTCCCTCCCAACTCCTGAGTCCTTGTATTTCTGCCTGTACCTCTTCTCATCATTCTTTAAGGAGACAGCCAGTCCTTCAGAGAAAGCCTTGCCTCTACCCAAAAGGAATGGCCTGGCTCCATGGCCCCAGTGATATAATTATAGGGTAGCTGGATATTAGTACATTCCTAAGTATGTATTATTTAGTCTGAAAAATCACTTTTTTCTCAAAGTGTCAGTGACCGCATTTGTTTTTCATTCTGTTTACCCAAAATCCCAAAAACTTGGGGGTGCAACTTCATCCACAATCATCTTGTTAGAAATGTATTGTGTGTGTGTGTGTGTTAGTTGCTCAGTCGTGTCCAACTCTTTGCAACCCCATGGACTGCAGCCCGCCAGGCGCCCCTGTCCGTGGGATTCTGCAGGCAAGAATACTGGAGTGGGTTGCCTTGCCCTCCTCCAGGGGATCTTCCCAACCCAGGGACTGAGCCTGGCTCTCTCCCATTGTAGGCAGATTCTTTCCCATCTGAGCCTCCAGGGAAGCCCTGTGTTGATAAGTAAATGCATATTAATATGACCTCTTTGTATCTATCTAAAGGCCACTGTGAGTTGAGAAACAGTTTAAGTAGGTAAAACAGAGCTCTAGAATTTCCAGTGTCTCCTCTGCTCCTAATGCCATTTCTCTTTACTTTTAGCACACCTCCACTGCATCAAGGTACATTTGCAGCAGACAAAAGTCCTTGTGCCTGTTTGTCCACACGGCAGGCCAACCTTTTATCCATCCTGCCCCCAATCCTGAATAATTCTCTGCTTTGCTTCTGCCAGTGATTTACCCAAGCAACCACAGGTGCCTGCTTGGAAGGCCCTGCCTTGAGCAAAGATCCCCGGCTTGTTGCCACTGCTGATTTGTTAAGATGAGCCCGTCCATCTGTCCACGTGCTGCAGACCCTGAGTGGCAAAAAGCAATAACAGGAAACCCGTCTTTGATGGCCCTCCCAGCATAATGCCGGCATGAGCAGAGGTTGTTATCTTGTAATGTCACTGCTATTTGCAACGGTCCCCAATAGATCTGCTGACTGGCAAGACAAAGGGGGAGACTTGGTTAACACAGCTCCTGTGCTTTGTAAGGGGCAGTATTGTGCTGGGCTCTGAGTGTCTTTTACTGCCCTTCGATTGGTGTATCAATTGCCATTCGACACTCTCTGTCCCATGGAAGTTGTCGCTGGTGTATTTGTTTAATAAATCCCAATTTGGGCGATGACCACAGCAGGGCTGACTTGGCCTCTGCACTTCTTGATGAACTGGGGAGAGACAGAGGCTGAGAGGGTGAGTGAGGCTGTTCTCCAGTCCCAGGTCTGCCCGAAATTGCTCAGTGACCTTGGCTGAATCTCTTCTCCTCTAGGGACCTTGAGTCCCTTCTCTAGATCCCGGATTGGACACAAGAGGAGCCGATGATTCCGTGATTCTCATTCCAAGACTCCCAGCTCCCAGGAGCTGCAGTGTGAACTGCTTCAGAAGCCCCCAAAATAGCAGCAAAGTCATCACAATGTACATTCTAATAGCAGCAGCTGTGGAAACAGAGGCGCCCCTCCCCGGGTTTCCTCTCTAGGGGTGGTGTGCCAGAATGAGAAACAAAATCACTGTGTCTGTTCAGCAAATTCCTCCTGACAAAATCTTTAAGCGTTGACAAGAGTAATATACTGAAAATTAGTTTAGAAGTGTTTCAAGTTTCAAAAATCAATCAAAATCAAATTAGGTTCTGAAGACACTGTCTGTTGAGTTTTAGGAAAAAATAAAGATTCGCTTCAGCGACTTGGGAAAGTGGCTTTGACCCCAAAAGAGGTGACTCTCGGTAGAATGTAATTGTCCTTCCTTACATCTACCTTTTAGGCCCCCTCCAAGCAACTGGCTGAGTTTCCCTTTGTTCTATTGTCCCAGACATTTGTAAATAACTTACCAGTTGACCTACATTTTAATCCCATTTCTTTGCTTTCATCTTTCAACCTTCAAACCACATCCAAAGCTGAATGAGAGGAAAATTTTAAAGAGTAAAAGAACTAATCTTACCTCCCAGGGTAGTAAAAAGGACTGGTGGTTGGAGGAAAAAGGAATTAATAGCCCATGATCTCTCCTAATCTTGGTCTGATTGTCAAGTACAAAAGAGCGGATGGTGGAAAAATTCATATTTAGGACATGGGAAGGCATGCCTCAATGGGTGCATGTAAGGAACAAGAGCCAGCTTTGACTTCAGTCCTTCTCTGGATGCGTGGCTCATATGTCAGGATCTTTCCCAGCCTGGAGGACAATAGTGATCCCATTGACATGTATGCTCAAATTACAGTGGCTCAGTTACCTTCTCACAGTGGCTCACCCACCCATCCTGACTACCCTCCCCCTTCTTAATATTTTTGAGGACTTCTCAGAGGGATTACTATGTGTCTGCAGACCAGGTTGGTTGCCACAGTCACCACAAAGAGGTCCTCTTGTTCGTTTCCCTTCGGCTCGTCCATGCCTGTTACCTGTGAAGTCACCATAGCCGACATGCTCCTTGAAAGCTGCCAGTGCCTGGGCTGAGGCTGTTATTACACGTTGTTTCCAAAGGCTCATATCCTTTGGGTGGAGCTGGACACTACTGGCCTCCCTTTGCTCTGTGCAGACTAGGTCTCCAAACGTCACTGCTTGGACCTAGAAGCCCTTTGTTCACAAATATTTTGTTAAAGCATTGCACTCAGTTTCTGGCAAAACCCCTCTAATCATCCATGCTTAGATCCAGATATGGGGCTAATGGTGAGTGAGTGTATATGTTTGTGTGTGTGTGAGTATTAAGGAACTGGAGTTGATGCTCTGTTTGATCACAACCCCAGCACTCTCAAGTAATCACAAAACTCATCTTTGGATATATTAGCAAGGGGTATTTTCTCAAATCTCCCAAAATAATTGTGGAGAAGGAAATGGCAACCCACTCCAGTATTCTTGCCTGGAGAATCCCATGAACAGAGGAGGTGGTGGGAAACAGTCCATGGGGTCGCAGAGTCAGACACGACTGAGCAACTAAGCAATATAATTGGATGGGGGTAGGATGTGCCCATTTATATTATGATATGGTCCTTATGTCCGGTAACTTAGAACAAGAGGACAGTCTGCCCTCTCCAAATCCATGCCTGGAAAATCCCATGCATGGAGGAGCCTGGTGGGCTGCAGTCCTTGGGGTCGCACAGAGTCAGACACGACTGAGGCAACTTAGCAGTAGCAGTAGTGGGATGTGCCCATTTATATTATGATATGGTCCTTATGTCTGGTAACTTAGAACAAGAGGACAGTCTGCCCTCTCCAAATAAACCTCTCCAACTTTCAATAGACAAAAGAGATGGCAACCATTTGAAGGGGTAGATGCCCAAGTTTCCGAGTCCCAAGGAACTTAGGGTTTTCAAAACAAGCTTTACTCACTGGATGATATATGGCATTTATGTAGTGACCCCTCATAGCCAAAGCAGTAGTTTCTAACCCATTAATCTAGAACTGTCTACTTGTACCCCTATATGCAAGCTCACTTGCACACAAAAGAATCAGGTCACCATTTCCATCAGGTTCATAACTTTACATAAATCTAATCTCCCTATTCCCTGGAGAGTTTAAATTACTAAGGATTTCAGTGACTTTTCAAGTTAATAGCAACTTCTCTTAGGGTCCCATGCATGCATGCATTCTAAGTTGCATTAGTCGTGTCTGACTCTGTGTGACGCTATGGACTGTACTGTTGTAGATGGACAGGGAAGCCGGGTGTGCTGCAGTCCACGGGGCTGCAATGAGTCAGACACAGCTGAGCAACTGAACTGAACTGAACTGATGGACTGCAGCCCGCCAGGCTCCTCTGTCCATGGGATTCTCCAGGCAAAAATATTGGAGTGGGTTGCCATTTCCTCCTCCAGGGGATCTTCCCTACCCAGGGATCAAACCTGAGTCTCTTAGATCTCCTTTACTGGCAGGTAGCTTCTTTACCACTCTCGCCACCTGGGAATCCCTAGGTTACCATAGTCCTCACTTTGGCACTTATCACAGTTTCTTGTAATTGTCAGTGTAGTGCTTCCTACATCAAAATTGTTAGCTCTCAACCTTTCCAACCTTGTCCCAGCTACTCCAGTTACATGTGAGTGATTTGTCTGTGGCTGATTTCACTCTCTGCACAGCTAGAGATATATTTGTTTTAGACAAATATCTTGAGAGCCAAATGTCCCTTCTCCTGAGCTTGGTGTGCTTCCTGCCTTCAGCAGAGCCCGGGGCTAGAAATATACTAAAGCTGGTTGACGCTGGCTCTCCTCCAGTAACTTTGTGGCAGGGGATACCTAGATGGAAGACTCATCTATTTATCCAAGCAGCCTAGAAAAGAACTTGGCACACAGCGTGTACTCACTGAGAAAACCTGCAAGCGGGTCAAGAAGCGACATTTAGAACCCCATATGGAACAACTGGTTGGTTCAAGATCGAGAAAGAAGTATGACAGGGCTGTCTGCTGTCACCCTGTTTGTTTAACCTATACACTGACCACACCATGAGGAAGGCCAGGCTGGATGAGTTACAAGCTGGAATCAAGATAGGCAGAAGGTAGAAGCAACCTCAGATATGTGGTGGATACCACTCTAATGGCAGAAAGCGAAGAGGAACTAGAGACTCTTGATGAGGGTGAAGGAGGAGAGTGAAAGAGCCGGATTAAGGTTAAATATTTTTTTTTTAAGCCAACAACTAAGATCGTGGCATCCAGCCCCATTGCTGCATGGCAAATAGAGGGGTAAAAGGTGGAAGTGGTGACAGATTTCCTCTTCTTGGGCTCCAAAATCACTGCGGACAGTGACTGCAGCGATGAAATCAGAAGACGATTGCTTCTTGGCAGGAAAACAATGACAAACCTACACAGTGTGTTGAAAAGCAGAGACATTACTTGACTGACAAAGGTCTGTATTGTCAAGGATATGGTCTTCCCAGTGGTCACTCACTTGTGAGAGCTGGACAGTAAAGAAGGCAGAATACCAAAGAATTGATCCCTTGGAACTGTTGTTCACTGGAGAAGACTCCTGAGAGTCCCTTGGAGAACAAGGAGATCAAATCAGCCCATCTTAAGAGAGATCAACCCTGAATATTCACTGGAAGGACTGATGCTGAAGCTCCAGTATTTTGGTCATCTGATGTGAACAGTCGACTCATTGGAAAAGTCTGCTGGGAAAGATTGAGGGCAGAAGGAGAAGAGAGCATCAGAGAAAGAGATGGCTGCACAGCATCACCAACACAATGAACATGAACTTGGGCAAACTCCCAGAGATGATGAGGGACAGGGAGCCTGGTGTGCTGCAGTCCATGGGGTCATAAAGAGCCGGGCATAACTGGGCAACTGAACAACGACAACAGTGGATGAATAGATGGGTGGGTAGAAGAAAGGATGGAAGGAAGGATGGGTGGAAGGCAGAAGAGCAATGTCAATGACAAAATTAAGATATATATTCTGGAAATAATGATAATCAAAGTTATGCTAAAAATATAATTTTTTGCCTGCTTAATAAATTACAATATGGGCATTTGGAAAATTCAATATAGATAAAACTAAGTTTTACAACAAATTCTCTGAGTAAAACTAGTGCTAAATTATTATTGTGTTTCCACGTGTTTGAATTTCCATGTATATAAGGCAAAACATATTTTCCTTAACAAAATTCTTGTAAGTATATTCTGATTTATAGTATTGCTCCTTTCTCACACTTAAATTATACCATAGGAGGTTTTTCTTCTTTAATATGATGTGAAGTTTTCTTGTAAGACATTATTCTTAATGATTCACAGTGTTCTATTATATTGGTATAATCAGTTTTAATTTTCCATTCTTTGACATTTAAACTTTAAAAAAAATTTGTAAATTATAAATAAATAGGCTACAACTTTACACATATATGTGCATATTTGAGGAACTATTGGGAGATACACACTCATACCCATCTGTGTTCTGTTGATCAACTGATTGATCTGTCTGTCTTCTATCTGTATCTACATCATGCAGGTGAGTGCCAATTTCAGGGTATATTTGCTTTTCTCACTTCTGGATACTTCTTGAAAGCAATGAAAAATGAAAGGAACACTTCAATTCTAATAGATTTTCATACATAAATTACTTCAGTGGCAAGTTGTATGAATAGAATAAGACCACAATTTTCCTAAAATTAAAAACTCAGGAATCATTAGATTCCTCCATCTTCCCCTTTCCTGACATTAATGAACCCTTGAGTCTGGTCCAGATAACTTTCATAATGTGGCCCCCAAGCCTTTCTTCTCCAGCCCTCCTGGCACTATTGTAGTTCAGGGACCCTGCTTGCTCTCCTGAGTCATCCAAATTGCTTCTTGTCAGGGCTCATTACCTACAATTTCTCTTTTTAATCTAACATTTCCCATGATATTTTCCATCAAACACCAGTGCCCATGGGATACATGATGAAAGAAGTTCCATGACAAGTGAAATTATGAAAGCTCTCCTATCCTCTCTTCCTGGAGATTCACTGAGCATATCAGTGTATTAGATGTTGTAGCACATTCTACAGCTAAATCATCAAAACAAGAAAAAAATCAATAAGAAAAAGTTTAATTAGCTTGGTTGAACCTAAAATTTACTAACCTTTGCTCATTCATTCTTTCAACAAATATTTATTGTGTAACTACTATTTCTGATAGCTGTGTGTTTGTATTTATAGGTTTATAACTGAGACACCTTTTAACAACCAGTTGAACTTATGCCTTAAGAATATATTTTGGGGGACACTTTTACATTGAATCTTTCACACAGCTGATAAATTAATTTTCTAAAGACTATATATATATACACACACACACATACATGTATAGTTGTTATTTTTGTTTAATGGCTAAGTTGTATCCAGCTCTTTGCAATGTCACGAACCATAGCACACCCGGCTTCCCTGTCCTTCGCTATCTCCTGGAGTTTGCTCAAATTCATGCTCATTGAGTTGGTGATGCTATGTAACCATCTCATCCTTTGCCACCCTCTTCTCCTTTTGCCTTCCATCTTTCCCAGTATGAGAGTCTTGTCCAATGAGTCAACTCTTTGCATCAGGTGGCAAAAGTATTGGAGCTTCAACTTCAAGCATCAGTCCTTCCAATGAATATTCAGGGTTATATTTGCTTTAGGATTGACTGGTTTGATCTCCTTGCAGTCCAAGGGACTCTCAAGAGTCTTCTCCAGCATCACAATTCAAAAGCATCAATTCTTTGGCATATGTGTGTGTGTTTGTACCTTTTTAAACTATAAAAAGTATTAAGAGAGATTAACTCTCAAAAAGAGAGTTCTCTGGCACAGTATAAACCCTGTATCCCTACCATGGTATTAGAGACCTTCACTACTGTCTTAATTCCAATTTTCCCGTGTTCAGTTGTTCAGCTACTCTCCTGAATCACCAGAAAATGCAAGCATATCAAAGTTCTCTCTCTTATCTGCACATTCCATAAATTTTCATCTTTCCATGACTTGATTTCTGATATTTCTTTTGTTGATCTTCTCTAGTGGTAATTGTTGATTTATCTCCAACAATAAATATCAAAATCTTGCCTACCTTTTCCAGAAGTCACTGCTTTCTTATCTTTCAAATTCTAACTATAATGGCATGTATATGAAGCATTTTCTAATGTTCCAGGAAAGACTACTCATTCTTTTCCAACAGTCTCCAAGGTTGGCAGGCTAGTAACCTTTATCCTTATTTTCTGTGTGAGGAAACTGAGGTCTGAAGAGAGAATTAACAAAATGATGGACTAAACAAGGAGAAGAAGCAAATTTACCTGTTTGTATAGTTGTGGACTCTCTGCATATGCTATGGTCTATGCTAACACGTAATAACACTTGATGAGATCAGAGATTAGAGAATGAAGCTGGCTAGGGAAGTGAATATCTAGGTACTACCTGGAATCCCTAAGACAGTGAATGCTTAGATCAGACACAAGAGGCTTTAACTAAAGCCCGAGATTATTTATGTCCATCAGAATTGTGCCAGATACACTCTGTTCAGATTTTCAGGGATTTAGGTTTTTACCTGGCAAAGGAAGTTGTATACAACCCAGGAAATGGGGAGGGGAAAATAGAGAGAAAGCCAGCTAATCAGAAGCTATTAAGCTCATAAATAAGGATTGGCTGAGTTACAGTTTTGTGGGGGGAGATATTAGTTTCAGCTCACTATTCAGTAACTATTGACCTTTTAGATTTCCAAATTAGCCGTTGACTAATTTACTTAGGCCAAGAGTTAAATTTACCAGGCTCTGACAAACTAAGAAAATCCTAGGGGTATGCTTGATAAATGCTGTTATTAACAGTTTGCATTTTCTTGACATATATTGGGTTGAACAAAAAGTTCGTTTGGGTTTTTCTGTATTATTATTGGCCAACCCAATAATAATCATATATTGAGCTGTTTTGCGTATGCCTGCTTATTTGCTAGAATATCCTTCATTATAACGGACATGAGTTTGAGTAAACTCTGGGAGTTCGTGATGGACAGGGAGGGCTGGCGAGCTGCAGTCCATGGGGCTGCAAAGAGTCAGACACGACGAAGTGACTGAACTGACTGACTGATACCTGTTTAGAGAATGGAAAACTAAAATGCAGGGTTTTCAAGAGGTTCTCTGAAATTGACAGGAAGAGCACAAGTTAGGACTTGAACGCGTATATTCTAATGTCTAGTGATGCTAAGCTGGAGCGTGGTTTGACATAAGGAGATCCCGAGTCAGCAGCTATGTCTGTCTTTAGGACCTCCTAGGTAGTGAGGACGCAGAGTGACTCATGAGACAGAGAGAGGGGAGGAGTATTCAGAGGGCGTGCAGTTCCCATTGGCAAGTTGAACTAAACTCTATAGACATGACCTTATGGGAAGAGGGCAGGGGTCACACTCTGTCCCCTTGGCTTGCTCTCTTTCCCCTTTTGACTCTTGAATCTTGCATTCTTTTATTAGGAATGATGACATTACTTGGTTATCTGTGCAATGGTCTAATCTCTTTCAGCACCTGGTGCTAAGGTAGATTTATCTGGAACATATTGGAAAGGTTTTGATGTAAACTTCAGTGTGTTATTATCTATGGATGGCTGGAGTTTTTAAAAACTTATGATACATATTCTGCATTTTATCTGTGCAGCGTTATACATGTTCACTATCTTAATTACTGATTTCACACACATTTACTAAAAACTTTCTCTGTGTCAGATATTGTAGCTCTGAGGTATATAAAAAAGGTAAAGTCCTCAGCATTGAAGGAGCACAGAGTCTAGCAAACATAGTGGTAAGATAGATCCTCTGAGGGATCCTGGAATTCTTCAGTAAAGTCTTCACCCACTAATGGGAGAGGGATATTAACATCTATTCAGACCCTCTAAAGACCAAGCACTATACTCCTAGAAGTCCATAAATCTCAGGTTAAGGTATTCTGGAACGGAGACTCATTGGAATGCATAAGTATTGCTCTTCAACATTATTCAAAGGAGTGGAAATAAATCAGTAATATTCCAATGATTGTTGTCAATACACATCACTATGACCCACTTCTAAGTGTCCCTTGTATTGTGGAGAGAAAAATAATCTGCATTTCCTAGAAACCCAAGACTGGTATGGTCCTAGATCAGAATTGAACAATGGAAAGGAGAAGGGAAGCACTCTTATTATCTGGGATCATTGCAGCTAGATATGTTAAAGTTTCATAATCTTTACCATAGTTTCCCAGAAAGCTTGCACAAACCTCATACAGTCACTGCTGCAGAATGAGACAGATGCCAGGTACTTCCTAGAGATTCCTGTGAGACGCAGTGGGGACATGGACAAGCTTTGAGAACCGCCCACTTCCATGTGTCAGGATGAGTTCCGTGACAACTTCCAGACCTCTGCTCCCTTAGCTTCCAGTGGTTGGGTTACCCCTTAATTTCTACATTAGATACTCTTACATGGAAGACAGGGTCGTTTTTGTTTCTGAATCAGAACATACTGAGTCAGATATGGTCTCTCACCTTTGTTCTCTAGGGTGCAAAATTTTTCTATAAAAATCCAGATATCAATATTTTTAACTTTGTGGAGGAGTCTGTCCCTGTTGCAACTGTTCAACTTGCCATTTTATTGCAAAAGCAGCCGTAGCAAGTATGCAAACAAATGAGTGACATTGAGTTCCAATAAAGCTTTATTTACAAACCAGGTGGCAGGTGGGATTTGGCTCAAGGGCTATAGTTTACAAACCTCTGCTTTAGAGCTTTGAGCTAATCATGTTAATTCATGACTTATGGTTTTTATTGATACAGGACCTTCGCTTGATTTCTTAATGTTTCTTAACATTTACAATTCTTAATATCTATTCTCTACTTCTACTTTCCTATTTATGCTGGAAGACTGATAAGTAGATAGGAAAATGGATAAATACAAGGATAGATATAAAATGCATGTATATTAGTCCATTTTAATATATTCAATATAATTCTTTGTTTGCATTCTTGAAAATGCTTATAATTTTATTGCACATATTTTAACTGAAGTTAAATTTTACATCATGTTCTATTTCTTTCCTCATACAGAACTATCTTTAATAGTCTTTCTTATTGTAAAGTGTCCATCTGGATCACTACTTTCAGCTGATGACTAGCACTGCGTGGTGGGGGTGGTAAACATTATTAATGTTCATCAATATGGGGCTCCTGTTCCTTGGGTCATCAATGATCAACTGCAGCCCTGAAGAGTTTGTCCAGATACTCACTGCACTCTGCAAGAGTGAAAAATAAATGTGTCATTGCTCATTTATTACCATGGGATTACCTAGCTATCCTAGTATCTTGCTCTAAGTACTGAATAGATATGCTGTAATATACATCTAAAACATGACACCCATTTGCTCTCTTATTGGTGGAGCACTGGACTGCTTAGAGAACAGCACAGTGATGAAAATTACAGTTTCTGGAACCTAAGTACCTGAGTTCAAATTGTAGTCCCACAACATACTAAATATATAATTCAAAGCATGTTTCCTCACCTTCTTTGTTTCTGAGTCTTCGTATATAATATAGGGATATTGCTAATGCATGGACTTCCCAGGAGTCATAGTGGTAAAGAATCCACCTGCCAGTGCAGGAGACACAGTTTCGATCCCTGGGTCAGGAAGATCCCCTGGAGTAAGAAATGGGAACTCACTCCATTACTGATGCTTGGAAAATTCCATAGACAGAGGAACCAGGTGGCCTGCAGTCCTTGGGGTTGCAGAGTCAGCCATGACTGAGCACACACGCACACACGTTGCTAATGCACACTTATAGGACGAGGCTCCTCATGCAAACACACTGCTAATGCACACTTTATAAGGCGAGGCTCCTCACACACACACGCTGCTAATGCACACTTATAGGACGAGGCTCCTCACGCACACACGCTGCTAATGCACCCTTATAGGACGAAGCTCCTCACACACACACGCTGCTAATGCACCCTTATAGGACGAGGCTCCTCACGCACACACGCTGCTAATACACACTTATAGGACGAGGCTCCTCATGCACACACGCTGCTAATACACACTTGATAAGGCGAGGCTCCTCACTCACACACGTTGCTAAGGCACACTTATAGGACGAGGCTCCTCACGCACACACGCTGCTAATACACACTTGATAAGGCGAGGCTCCTCACTCACACACGTTGCTAATGCACACTTATAGGACGAGGCTCCTCATGCACACACGCTGCTAATGCACACTTGATAAGGCGAGGCTCCTCACGCACACACGCTGCTAATGCACACTTATAGGACGAGGCTCCTCACGCACACACACTGCTAATGCACACTTATAAGGCGAGGCTCCTCATTTTAGCAGTTAGTCTGCTTGATACTTACCTGGCAGGCTTCCCTCATGGCTCAGACAGTAAAGTGTCTGCCTGCAATGCAGGAGACCCAGGTTCAATTCCTGGGTCGGGAAGATCCCCTGAGAAGGAAATGGCAACCCACTCCAGCACGCTTACCTGGAAAATCCCATGGACAGAGGAGCCTGATAAGCTACAGCCCATGGGGTCGCAGAGTCGGACATGACTGAGCGACTTCACTTCACTTCACTTTGCTTCATATTTAAGAATATAAAGAAAGGTTCCATCACTTGACCTATGATTTGGGGGGCAAAGGGGTGAGGTGTCAGGTGTGTGGGGCAAAGTGATTTTCATGAGGTCAAGTTTTATTACATTATAGTTTCATTTCTTACAAATCATAGAAATATATGACTAAAAAATGATTTGATTTTTGGAACTGTATCTTAAAATTTTAAAGTAATGTTTCACATTTAAGAAGTATACCATATGTGTTTTTAAGTAAAAGGTTAAGCTGCTTGTCACTAAGATGTTCACATATAGGATTTAACATCTAGGGCCTTTCCATCTAAATGTTCTGGGCTTGCAGGGGATGAGCAAAGCAGGCATTGCTGCCCCCAATTTGCAGAAAAGGAAAGCTTTACTCAGATAGATGAAATCAGTTATCTAAGGTCATGTTGCTCATCGTAACAGAGCAATATTCAAACCTCTGTATTCTGACTCAAAGAGAGTAACTACTTGTTTTCTTTGGTCCAAAGCAATAGGGGACTCTGTTTAGGAAAGCAATCCAGCAGCATCTGTTTTGACGGACATTAACACAAGAACTTGGGCAGGAATATGTGCTGAATTCTAACCAGGCTGTGGTGAAGATGGAGGAGCTAGGGGGAGGGGAAAATGAAAAGACAGGAGTGTGGAAGGGCAAAAACTGCCAGGGAGGTGAGAAGAGATGCTTCCCCAAGGATAGAAGGAAGGAAGGTTAAAGGCATATTGATCTTGAGTGGGAAAACATGCTCCTCACTTTTCATCCTGCCTTCAGATCATCTGGCATCAAAAAAGGGTCTGTTACTGAGCTCAGCTTTAGAGATGGCACAGGAGATACAACAGCCAAACAACCATTTGCCGACACCGAGGGCACCAGAGTGGTTTTTGATGATATGAGCTGAGCTGCAAGGTAGAGGCGATGTGAAAGCTGATAAAACACACATCCAGTGATAGACAGGCAGCAACCAAGCTCAGGCAGCCTGTAAAAAAAATAAAAATAAAATAAGCCATTTCCTGACCTAAGATGAGGCTGGCTGTCTTTTCAGAAGAAGCTGCAAAACTACCCAGGTCGAACTCAGGGGAGCAACAGAGCATGTTACAATTTTCAAGGTGCTTCCCCAACAATTGCCTTGTAGGAGTCTCAAAACTACCCTGTGTGTGTAGATTGGGCTTCATTTATGATTCTCATTTTACAGACAATGAAACTGAGGATGGGAAAGAACAAGGACACAGAGCCAGAGAAGCAATGGAAGAGGTAGGAGCAAATCGTGGCTTTCCCATAATTGTCTGATTATCTTCTCACTTAGCCAACTGGCTTTTCACAAAACAAGGTTGACAGCATCCCCATAAAAATATATATGAACATATCTTTCAATCTATCTTAATTATACATTCATGTGTCTTCATGTTCCATTCATCTTTATAATCTATCACCTATGATCAATTCATATTACCTATTAACATTTGTATAATTGTCATTACTTTGCCAACAAAGGTCCATCTAGTCAAGGCTATGGTTTTTCCAAAGTGGTCATGTATGGATGTGAAAGTGGGACTTTGAAGAAAGCTGAATGCAGAAGAATCAATGCTTTTGAACTGTGGTGTTGGAGAAGACTCTTGAGAGTCCCTTGGACTGCAAGGAGATACAACCAGTCCATTCTAAAGGAGATCAGTCCTGGGTGTTCTTTGGAAGGAATGATGCTAAAGCTGAAACTCCAATACTTTGGCCACCTCATGTGAAGAGTTGACTCATTGGAAAAGACTCTGATGCTGGGAGGGATTGGGGGCAGGAGGAGAAGGGGATGACAGAGGTTGAGATGGCTGGATGGCATCACCGACTCGATGGACATGAGTTTGAGTGAACTCCAGGAGTTGGTGATGGACAGGGAGGCCTGACCCCCTCATGGGGTCACAAAGAGTCAGACACAACTGAGCGACTGAACTGAACTGACTATACTGATGTATCTATAATTTTCTATCTGTTTCGCCTCCTGGCTGATCATCTTTACATGAATACACTGTCTGGTGTGATGTATGTCTGATTCATTACACTATAAGGAAAAGCTTAGTAGCACTGAAAACACCAGTGCAGGGTTATAAACCTTGTATTCTTTGCATTGTCTCACTGACTCATTTAAGCCCTCAGAGCCTCAGTTTGTACCTGGCCAAGTAAAGATAGAAAAGACAGAGATGTCCGCCTCCTGGAGCTGGGAGAGATACCATGAAATAGTGGTTAAAGATGCTGCACATAGTTCCTGGGTCATAGTAGGTCCACAAGTATAGTTATTCCTTTCTGCTCATTATCACCAGAACCTTACTATCCCTCCTGGCCATCTAGTTTTTGCACTGACTTCAGTTGGTCTTAGTTTATCTTATATCTGAACTTCAATGTTATATATCATGTCAGTGGACTGTACGAGCATTTGTCACACAGATGGTTCCAGGGGTTGTTCATTTTAGATCAAATGCCATGATTTGCCAGTCCAGCTGTAAGATTCAATACAGTAATATTCAATTTTTATTTATTAATTTATTATTAATAAATTTATTCAATTTATTTATTAATTTGGCTGCACGGATGTCTTAATTGCAGCATGTAGGATCTTCATTGTGGCGTGTGGACTCTTTAGCTGTGATATGTGAGCTCTTAGTTGTGGCCTGTGGAATCTAGTTCCCTGACTAGGGATCAAACCCAGATCCCCAGCATCGGGAGGAAGGAGTCTTAACTGCTGGACCACCATGGAAGTTTCTGTAAGATTCTTAGAGTTTCCAATTTACCATTTAGGACACCAAGAAGTAATTCTCAACCCAAGTAATTCTAAATTTTCAAGTAATTCTCTTCTGAATTATCTAAAGAACTCCGCATAGGGTTTTGCTCATCAGTTCAGTTCAGTCGCTCAGTCATGTCTGACTCTTTGCGACCCCATGAATCGCAGCACGCCAGGCCTCCCTGTCCATCACCAACTCCTGGAGTTCACTCAAACTCATGTCTATCGAGTTGGTGATGCCATCCAGCCATCTCATCCTCTGTCGTGCCCTTCTTCTCCTGCCCCCAATCCCTCCCAGCATCAGGGTCTTTTCCAACAAGTCAACTCTTCGCATGAGGTAGCCAAAGTATTGGAGTTTCAGCCTCAGCATCAGTCCTTCCATTGAACACCCAGGACTGGTCTCCTTTAGGATCGGTGCCAAGTAAATATTTGATAAATTAAATAGGGAAGGGGTTCCCAAGTAGCAGTAGTAAGCCTAGGAGAGTGTGGGAGTTAAGGCACGCAGGAGTTAATTCTCAATATACAGGGAAGAACTGGGAGAGCAGAGTCCTCTGCAGTTTTAACAGAAATTGTGTTTATTCATCCTTTCAATCTATATTTATTGAGCAACTAATCTATGTTAGGTCCTGTGAGATATGCTAGAATACAAAAGTGAATCAGACATATATATGCAGGCTGGAAGAGTGAAAAACAGCTCCATTCTGTGGAATGTGACAGACAGATGCCGGGAGCTTTGAGGGCACAGAGGGAGCAGACATCTGATATTTGTCTTCCAATGTTTCTCTGCACCTCCCTCTAGCAGTTAGCACCGCCCTCCATTGACAGGCTGAATATCTATCACTCTGTGTAGTTCAAGGCATTCTTGTGACCAGATCTGGCTAAACCCCTCTTCTCGGCCATAGTCATTGACTCAAATAGGGGAATGTAATCCAAGGTGATCCAGTTAAAGTCCTTCCCTGGAATTTATGAGCAAATGCTGATAGATGACCTTTTTTTTATATGGCTAAACTCGCTTTTTTAAAAAAATCAAGAGACATATGTTGTTTGCTGCCTCCACTCTACCCACTGCATAAAAAACTTAGTGGTATAAGAAAAAGAATAGAATAATTGAGTGATTTGGGTCATAGGAATTAAAGAAAAAAAAAAGAGTCTGGATAATTTTTAAGTCACACTCCCTGAGACCATCTGTAACCCAATTACATAAGCCAATAAGCTCTCACTTTTGCTCAAACTTTGAACTTTTTATACATGCATTGTCATATAGCCATTCTATTACTCTAAACCTGCATTTTAAAGCCATTTGTTTATATCATCTTGTGTAACTCTCAAGACAATATTGTGAGACACATTGATATTGCATTGTAATTCTACCTGATGAGAACTCTTGACATCAAAAAAGGAATGAGGTAGCTGAGATGGGTCGACTTGATTGTGGTTGAAGCTGAGAAAGAAATGAAGCTTTCTAATACTTTGAGCAGAGTTCTCACCACATTTGTCTCAGAGTCTGATTACCGGCCACATATTTAAGTATTCAGTTCTGATTCTAATTGGCCATTTGAAGTTTATCACGACATGCAACTGTTTCATATTCAGCAAGGTTGAGATAGAGATCACTCAGTTCTTCAGAGTCACTGACTCTAAATGGGGATATGTGTGTGTGTGCTTGTATGTCTGTGTGTACTATGTCTGTTGCCCTTACTCAAAGAATTTTGTTAGGAAATATGTTGGAGGGTATTGATCAGAGTCCTGTGGGTAGGTTTCTATGCAAATACCACTTGGTCCTAACGTGACTTCTTTTTGCTTGCTTAAAATGTGGCCTGTCGGCCTTAAGTTGAAACTGGTTGATGCGACTAGATCCCATGACCTCAGGTTGACTTTCGTTCTGGTGCTATATTTGAAATATAAGAGCATGGAATTCGTTTCAGCAATTGATTTTAAAGGTTTGGTGAATCACTTATTTCTGGACAACTCAGGCTCTGAATTCCTGAGCCTCCTTGAGGTACACAGTCGGCCTAAGCCTGGCCTCTGTTGGAAAGAGGCTGAGCGCCTGACTGCAAATGATGCCAAAGTGCTTTTAAGTGACCTCAGTCCTGGAAGGAGCTACTTGAAAAGCTCATTATTGATCCATTCTCCCAAATATGCTATCTTTAAATCTTTTATTAATTAGACTGTCAGAATCTTGTTAAATTAGAACCCATCCACAGATTAAGTTTTTTTATATAGTTTTAAAAATATGTATATATTTATTAAGATTTTAATGCCATTATCTGTATTGGATGTGGATGTAAAGAGGTGTGTTTGCTGGTTTGTTTGTTAGTTGTGAGGCTAGTACATAAAAAAGGAACACTCTTGGAAAGATTGATTTTTTTTCTAGTCAGAACCTTGTCTAAGACATCATTTAAAGTGCTTTTCATTGACCCTTTTGAACTATCCAAGTGATGACATCGATCTAAAATTGAACAGAAAAAGCTTGTGTTATCTCAAGAATGTGTATGCTTACCGGTGGCAAGTTTTACCTGTTTCCTACCACCTTCCTTGAAATCAAAGTCCAAACACAATGCTAAATTATAAGCTTTTTCCCAAACTTATTTCTTGAGCACATTATACCAAAACTCCCAGTCATTGAATGATAATTATCTGTTGAACATTTGGCTGATTCCTTTTATTTGTTATCTCATGGGTCTCCTCCTGGGAATTTTATTTTTGGCTTTTTATTTTATTGTTTATTAAAAACATATACATGTTTATGGGCTTCCCTGGTGGCTCAGTTGGTCAAGAATCTGCCTGCAAGGTGGGAGACCTAGGTCCAATCCCTGGATTTGGAAGATCCCCTGGAAAAGGGAGCAGCTACCCACTCCAGTATTCTGGCCTGGAGAAGTCCATGGACTGTACAGTCCATGGGGTCACAAAGAGTCAGACATGACTGAGTGACTTTCTCTTCACATACATATTTATGATTTGAATAAATGATCACAAAGTTTTAAAATAAATTCCAACAGCAGCACACCCTGTTTCCCATTCTTATTGCTCAAAAGCAAACTCATTTCTTAAATTCATTATTAGCATTATTTTCTAGTATGAAGCATCGTGTTTCTAAAGATTATCTTCCTAGTAATATTGTTTGATTTGACAACTTTGGTAATTTTTTTCTCCACAATTACATCGTTCCATTAAACAAACATAATTAATTTAAACTTTTAATTTAAATAAAATATTGGTGTTAATATTATCTGTTTATACAAATGAACATGGAATTTACTTTTCCTTTCTTGAATGTTTTTGGAGTATATTTTTGCTAGATTGGGTAATTGACTGTCTTTACTTTCATAACATTCTATAAATTTATTATCATTGTTACATTGATATATTCTGATTTTTGTTACTTTTTATAGATGATCTTCTCCATCCATACTGAAAGTTTCTAGAATCTTCTATTTGCCCTTGGTAAAGATCAAATTTATAAAGGTTTATGATTATGTAGCTTACTGGGGATCTTTTTTAGCCTTTTTTAAAAATCTGCTCACTAATTGGAAACTTTTTAAGTTAAGAATTCTTTTATCTGTTTATTCAAGAAATTTTCTTTATTTTTTTTTCAAAAATAGAATTTCTATTTTCTGTTTTTTTAAGGTTCTTATCTTTTGTCTCCTATCATAATGATCAGGTTCAATCCAGAGACACAAATTACACAGAAAGTGTAACTGGGGTGAGGTGTTTAATATAAATAACTGTAACATAGCCTTGTAGTAATGGGAAATTGGTTTGATACTGGCGTCTTTCACCTAGTAATATAGATTTAAGTCTCCTCAATGTCTTTTCATGGCTTAGTAGCTCATTTCTTTTTTAATGCTGAATGATATTCCCTTGTCTTTTGAATGCGTCACTATTTATTCATTCATATACTGAAGAACAGCTTGATTGCTTCCAATTTTCACTAATTATGAATAAGCAAGTCTGCTTTAAATATTCATGTGCAAGTTTGTGTGTGGACATAAGTTTTCGACTCTTTTGGGTAAATATCAGGGAGTACAATTTCTAGATCATAATGTAAGAATATTTAGTTTTGTCAGAGACTACCCAAACTGTTTTCCATAGTGGCTGTACCATTTTGCATTCCTAATAAATCAGAGTTCCTGTTGCTCCACATCCTCACAGAATTTTGGCGTTGCTGGTATTCTAGATTTGGGGCATTGTAATTGGCATGTAATGGTATCTCCGTTTTAATTCGCATTTCCCTTAAGACCTACAGGGCTTCCCAAGTGGCACTAGTGGTAAAGAACCCACCTGCCAATGCAGGAGACATAAGAGATGAGGGTTCCATTCCTGGGTTGGGAAGATGCCCTAGAGGAAGGCACAGCAACTCACTCCAGTATTCTTGCCTGGAGAATCCCAAGGACAGAGGAGCCTGGGGGGCTGCAGTCGTGGGGTTACAAAAAGTCGGACAAGACCGAGGAGACAGCGTGCACACGTGATAGCATACAAGGTGGAGCATCTCTTAGTGTGTTGATTTGCTGTCTGTGTATTTTCTTTGGTGAAGTCTTTGTTAAGGTCTTTGGTCCATTTTAAGATCAGGTTCTTTGTTTTCTTATTGTTTAAAAAGTTGGATAACAATTCTTTGACAGATATCTTTTGCCGAATGTTTCCTCCTCGTCTGTGGCTTATTTTTTCATTTTCTTGATAGTGTCTTTTGCAGAGTAGATCCACACACTGTATCTCTGTTGTGGTCTTTTTCTACTCTCTGTATATTTTTTTCAGCTTTAACTTTCAACTCTTATTGGAGATATACACAAACACATACATAATTTATAGGACTTCTTTCTTGTATCTGATTGTTATTTTTTCATAACATTCTTTTTTATAGATACAACCTCTAGCTTATATTATTAATAAGCTTTTGGTACAAAGTTTGATTCTGTTGCTTGCCTTATCTATTTTCTTTCAGGTTTTTCCCTTCCTATTTATTTGTTTAGCATTTTCTCCCTTTTTCCAAAGTTGTTCTGAACTATCAGTAGACTCTTTACTGCCTGTTATTATTCTAGGCCCGTGAAATAGATATAAGTTTTGTATACATAGTAGAGCCTTTCCCAGTGGCTCAGCAGTAATAATTTGTCTGCAATTCAGGAGACATAGGTTTGATTCCTGGGTGGGGAAGATCCCCTGCAGAAGGAACTGGCAACCCACTCCTGTATTCTTGCCCAGGAAATCCCACGGACAGAGGAGCCTGGCACACTACAGTCCATGGGGTCACAAAACACTCAAACACGACTTGGCGACTGAACAACAACATACATAGCAGAAGCTTGTCTTTGGGCTTTATATCAGAGTGAAGGGGTACAAGTCACTAATTTTACTGATTATAATAACCACAATATTTTTCCTAGAATTATTCAATTTCCCTCCAATCTGCTGCCTCTGGTCTCTGCAAAATTGCAGTGTGGTTGATGAGAACTCAGGGGCTAGAGTGATATTCAACTCCTTTGTACACAGACTTTCAATCAGTTTCCCAATTTTCACCATCCTCTGTGATATCTCTTGCCTTTATGTATCGACTTCTTAGGACAAATTGGTTTGTTTCTCATCAGTGTCTCTTCTGCATGCACTTATTTTATGGGTTCTGTTTATTTGTTGAATACTCGATCTTCAATTTCTAAAATTTATTGAAGTCTTTTTGAGTCTCTGGGTTCTTGTGCATTTAGATGATTTTTTATTCTTTTACTTTTACTTGAGAGATGCATTTGGAAAGGAAAAGGTAAATGCATTTTCCTGTTGAATTTCATTTTCTAATTCATCAGCCTTATTGAACAATGATTTATTGAAGCCAAAATTCTTCTTAGAAATGTGTATGCGTGCTAAGTCATGTCAGTTGTGTTCAACTCTTTGCAACCCATGGACTGTAGCACACCAGGCTGCTCTGTCCATGGAATTCTTCAGGCAAGAATATTGGAGTGGGTTGCCATTTCTTCTTCCAGGGGATCTTCCCTACACAGGGATCAAACAAGCGTCTCTTAACCTCTCCTGCCTTTGCAGGCAGGTTCTTTACCACTAGCACTACCTGGGGAACCCCTCTTAGAAATGAGCGGGTCAGAACTAATAAAGAAAATTGACCCTTGAACAGTCTTGGGTGGGGAGCTATTGCACTGCTCCTTGCCAAGTCCAAAGTCCATGTATAATTTATAGTCAGCCGTTTTTACTAAAATTTATTTATTTTTTATTCATGGATAATTGCTTTATAGAATTTTACTGTTTTCTGTCAAACCTCAACATGAATCAGCCATAGGTATAGATATATCCCCTCCCTTTTGAACCTCCCTCCCATCTCCCACCCCATCCCACCCCTCTAGGTTGATATAGAGCCCCTGTTTGAGTTTCCTGAGACAAACAGCAAATTCTCATTGCCTATCTATTTTACATATGGTAATGTAAGTTTCCATGTTACTCTCTCCATGCATCTCACCCTCTCCTCCCCTCTCCCCATGTCCATAAGTCTGTTCTCTATGTCTGTTTCTCCATTGCTGCCCTGTAAATAAATTCTTCAGTGCCATTTTTCTAGATTCCATATATATGTGTTAGAATATGGCATTTATCTTTCTCTTTCTGACTCACTTCACTCTGTATGATAGGTTCTAGATTCATCCACCTCATTAGAACTGACTCAAATGTGTTCCTTTTTATGGCTGAATAATAGCCATTCTTACCCACTGTTCCCCTGTATCCATGGTTCTGCATCTGCAAACTTAACTGCAGGTTGTGCAGTACTGTACATCTACTACTGAAAAAAATTCTGTGTATAAATGGACCTGCACAGTTCAAACCTGTGTTGTTTAAGAGTTTTACAAATTCATATTGAGAAAGTGGTAATATGGGACAGTGAGAAAGAATGAGTGAGAAAGAAATTGAATGAGTGAATGAAGAACCCCATGAAATAAGAAATGATTATGTTAGTGGACAGCAGGGTATGGTGGAAAGGACATTAGGCTGACAGGATTTTGTCCCAGGTTTATGTCTCATTTGCTGTAAAGGCCCAGGCAAGTCATCTTTCCAGACTTATCTGAACTACCTCATTTGCACAGTGGATCAAGGAAGGTTGGGACTACAAATAGGAAGGATCTCTTCAGAACATATATACTTCTCTGCTCCTTATTCTCTTTTTAAAAATTAATAAATTCAAGTCTAAGGAAACAGATTTTCTTAAATCACTAACTTTCCACTACTGGGGAGACACAGATTCCAGTGAGAGCCTAATCAATCTTTAAACGTGTGCATATAAATACACACATAATTTGTGTACAGTTTCCAAAGCTCACATGAGGATCCTAATGTTCTCAGAAGCCTTGTCTTTCTCCAAGGTGACCTCTGGCCTTTGCCTTCTAGAAGGGTCTGCTCATGTGTGTTACTTTGAGGATCTGAGACTTCCCAGAATGCAGAAAATAGCAAATAGGAACATTTCCCTTGCATGCAAACCTTGTCATTCAGGTGAACCAATTTTCTCTTTGTAAATCAGGACATTTGCGAATGTTTCATTAGCTTTGGCCCAGATAGCTCTGTAACAAATGCACTTGCTGTGTGGTGCAGGTGATGTATCAGCGCAAACAGCTCACTGGGTCTCCATTAATTATACACAGAGAATGAAGAGGCTTCTTAAATGGAACCACAGAAATTCCATCTGGAGTGGGGGGAGTGCATTTGCCTGGGAAAGGAAAGCACTCCCATGTTGCAAGAATCCTATGTGCTTTCTGATCTATTTCTTTTCAATAAATGTGACACTGAATCATTCGTTCTTTGTTTCATTTGTTTACCTAATATTTATTGAGCACCAAAAACATGCTAGGATGCTGGAGATAAACTAATAAACAGAAGCAACATAGCCCCTGCCCTCGTGGAACTAACACGTGGAGGTGACTAATAAAATAATCACAAACAAGAAAATAAAGTTACCATAACTATCAGGAACCATGAGAACAAATAAAGCAGTATAGGAGCGACCTCTAGCAAGAAGAGGTCAAGGAAATTTTCCTAAAGGGAGTGACTTTAAAGCTGAATTCTGGAGGACAAATAAGAAGTAAACAAGCAGAATGAGGGGGGTGGGGAGTAACAGTACCCTGGTCTGAGGCATGTGTGCAGTATTTGCTGAACAGAAAAAACCCCAGTGTAGCAGAAATATAAAAAGACTATCATTAGAGGAGGCTTCAGAGGTACATGGGTCACCTATACAGGGCCTGTAAACAGCTGAAAATGTGATTTTTAACAAAAAGCCTATAGGGCACTGAGTGTTAGACAGGGCTTCCCTGGTAGTTTAGATAGTAAAGAATCTGCCTGCAGCGTAGGAGTGAGTGAATAAAAGTTGCCCAGTCGTGTCCGACTCTTTGAGACCCCATGGACTGTAGCACGCCAGGCTTCTCTGTCCATGGAATTCTCCAGGCAAGAATACTGGAGTGGGTTGCCATTTCCTTCTCCAGGGGATCTTCCCAATCCAGGGATTGAACCAGGGTCTCCTGCTTTGCAAGCGGACTCTTTACCATCTGAGCCTGCCAGGGAAAGAGACCTGGGTTAAATCCCTGAGTCAGGAAGATCCCTTGGAGAAGGGAATGGCAACCAACTCGAGTATTCTTGCCTGGAAAATTCCACAGACAGAGGAGCCAGGCAGCTATAGTCCACGAGGTTGCAAAAATGGATACAGAAATTAATCAGAAACTTGTGTAAAGAGTGTCTCTCTAAATATTGGTTTGTGAAAAGCATTTATTGAATGATTCCTATGTATTCCATTAGACCAGGGATAGTTAAACTCTTTTGCCAAAGGACAGTTAATAAAGGTTTTAGGCTTTGCAAGTCCTTCTTGCATTAACTTTAAAATAAAAATTGTTTTAAAAATGTCTAACACTAATCTCAGCTCATTAGCTGGGCAGAAGCAGGCCAAGGGCAGGATTTGAGCCATAGGCTGTGCTATAAGTCTGCCAATGCTTGCCCTGGATCACGTGCTCTATGAGGCCGCTGACTATATTTCTCTAGTTCAGTGTAGATTCTCCAGTGCCTATCATAGTGCCAGGCACATACTGGGTGCTTACCATACATTTATTAAATTAAGTTATGCCTGAACTAGGTATATTAAATATTGCATATCTATTTATGACTGAAACCAAGTGAGATGCTGGGATTGTTTTTCATTTTGTCATTGCCATCACCATTATTATTTTTTCCGATATTATTGACATAATGCAGATGACAAAAATATAGTTAAATTCACTCAAGATCAGGTAAATGACAAGAGCCAGGATTTAAACCAGGTCTATAAAATTTGTCAGCCTGTTTTTTTTCTTCCTTCCTTCATTCTGTCTCCTTTGTAAACAACACACAAATAACTACAGGTAACCTGTAAATGTCAAAAGCGTAACCTAATGTCATGGGAGCAATATCCTGATAACTGACACACACGAATAGTGCACTTTGGCAAGTATTGCAAGCAGATAAAGGCCATTAGTCAGGTGGCCAGAAGGCACAGGGCATATGAAGGAGCTGAATGGCTGTGAGGCTAATGGGAAGACAACCATAGAGTTGCATCCAATCATGATAAGAGCTGTGAAGGCAGAAGAAATCAGGGAAGTAAAGACATCTGATGAAAAACAAAACAAAGAGGCAAACTCTGTCATACTGGGCAAAGAGGACACCCCCAGAAGTGTGGGGGGCAGATATCAGACTGAGTCGTGGACTGGGTGCAGAGTATAGGCTCGGCACAGGGGCAAAAACCAGCTGAGACTTCAAGACTTGAAATATGGAGTGCCTCAGTTCCTCCAGTAGACAAGGATGTTCCCCTCCTGACGTTGGTTTCAGTTATCTATTGCTGTATAACCAGCCATGCCAAACGACTTATGAACATTTAGAAGAAAGAACATCACTTGATAGTAACAGCCTGGGCTTTTTTTTATTTTCTTTTAATGTAAAGAAGAGGCTTGCAGCAGAGCTTCCCCAGTGGCTCTCTGGTAAAGAATCATCTACCATCGAAGGAAATGCAAGAGACACAGGTTCAGTCCCTGGTTCGGGAAAATCCCATGGAGAAGAAGATGGCAACTTATTCCAGTATTCTTGCTGGGATAATGCTATGTACAGAGGAGCATGGTGGGATACAGTCCATGGGGTTGCAAAGAAGTCAGACACAACTTAGCAATTCAACAGAAAACCTGCATCAAAACAGCCTATATCAGAAACAACAGGAACAGAAAACCTGGATCAATCTCCCCTTCTGCCAGAGCCAGCTTGGGCTGCCATAACACCATCCCCTGGGTGGCTTAAACAACAGATATTTATTTCTCACAGTGCTAGAGGCTGGAAGTCTGGATTGTTAGATGGGGAGCCAGCATGGTTGAGTTCTTGGTGAGGGCAAGTCTTCCTGGGTATGTCCTCAAATGACTTTTCCTTGGAGTTTGCACACAGAGAGAAAGAACCCATTTCTTTTCCTCTTTTTAAAAGGGCATTAATCTCAAAGTTGAGATTTTTCCAGTAGTCATGTTCCAATGTAAGAGTTGGACCTTAAAGAAGGCTGAGCACTGAAGAATTGATGCTTTCAAATTGTGGTGCTAGAGAAGACTCTCGAGAGCCCTTTGGACTGCAAGGAGATCAAACCAGTCAGTCCTAAAGGAAATCAACCCTGAATATTCATTGGAAGGACTGATGCTGAAGCCAAAGCTCCAGTACTTTGGCCACCCATCGTGACAAGCCAACTCATTGGAAAAGACCTTGATGGTGGGAAAAGTTAAAGGCAAAATGAGGAGCCAGCAGAGGATGAGATGGTTAGATAGCATCATCAACTCAACAGACATAAATTTGAGCAAACTCTGGGAGATAGCAGAGGACAGAAGAGCTTGGAGTGCTGGAGTCCATGGAGTTGCAAACAGTTAGACATGACTTAGGGACTGAATAAGAATACCAAAAGCTCACCATGAGGCTTCCACTCTTTGACCTAATCTAACCTTAATTATCTCCCCTGAACCCCGCCTCCAAATACCATCACTCTGGAGGCTACCATCATATATGAATTATGGGGGCTCCTTTGCATTCAATCCATAACACCTTCTTCAGATAATAAAGGTAAAGTAATATCTAAAAATGAAGACTTAGATAAAAAATGAGAGAATGAAAGAGAAAGTGAGGTAGAGAAAGGAAAGAAGGGAAGAAAGTGAAAAAAGAGAAAGAGAAGGAAAAAAAGGAGAGAGAGAAGAAAGAAAAGAAAGAGAAAACTTACTGGATGCATCATGCATAAGAAAAGTAAAATACTCTTTAGAATAAGAATGTACATTGATTAATGAAACAAAGCAAGAAAGCCACATCCTAGGGTGTGTATGGAGACTTGAACTGAAGAAGGGATTGACCTCCCCACTAAGTCACAGACAGGAATCCTTCTCAAAATCTGCTACCAATAGGTGTCCCTGCAGGTTCTGCATCGTATCTATCAGGGAAAGAATTTTTCAGTCTTTCCTTGCAAGCGTTCCAAATTTTTATGAGTTATTTATTTGCTTGTAAGTAGCGGGGTGGGGGGGTGATTATTTCCTCTTCCCTCACCTCCTTAAGCTTTTCCTTTTCTTTTATAAGAAAATTACACTTTTCACAAGATTAGCCAGGGCTCAAGTAACTGACGATCCATATCCCCTTTCCCTACGCCCAGTCCTCTTCTTATGAAGACTGAGGGATAAGAAGGAGAGGTGTTGGTGTCCATCACAAGAGGATGAATTGCTGCTCCTTGGAACACCTATGAGTCATTGGAGGAGTGTGGCCCTAAAGTTGGTGAGACTTAAGTTTCTCTTTAGAATATGAGTGGCTTAGAATAGTTTAATTTCAAATTTAGGTACAACTTAGAGACGACAAGAAAGAAATATTTCATCAATTGCTTTATGATGGAAATACTCAGTCCAGTTTGGAAAAATAGCACAGAAAAATTTAGGGAGAAATTTTCTGAAGGATATTGATGGTGGGGTTGATTTTATAGAGGTTCTTGTATAACTGCAAGCCTGAAAAAACTTGAAGACACAATAAAGAGACAGAACATTAAAAAAGACAGACAACCAGAAGTTATGGAAATACAGACATAAACCAAAAATTGGTAATAGCAGTTTCACATGAAGCTAACTGAAGCATGACATGATTTTATGTTTTTTTTTTTTAATTTTTTCCTAATGATAAAAAGGTCTACATTTGTATTTATCTTAAGAGCATCCTCCTTGGAATAACCTGACAGTATCAGTGATGTCATAACCAAGGTGAAGGTAAAATCTGAACCCACACTCTGCCTCTATATTAATTCAGTTTTCAAAATTCACTGTAGACTCAACCTGGACATGAGTCACAACAGAACTAGACCAGAAGGCGTTCACTCTCGGGGTCCTAGGGGTCCAGCTCCCCACATGCGCTCTTTTGCATATGCATGGCCATCGTGTCTGACTCTTGGCGACTTCATAAACTGTAGCCTGTCAGTCTTCTCTGTCCATAAGATTTCCCAGACAAGAATACTGGAGTGGCTGGCTGTTTCCTACCCCAGGGGATCTTCCTGAGCTTGGGATCAAACCTGCATCTCTTGTGTCTCCTGCATGGGCGGGCGGATTCTTTACCACTAGCACCACCTGGGAAGTCCCATTTACCTGCTTAAGTTTTTCTCCCCCTCATTACCTGGCTTTCCTGACCCTAGTTTAAGTCCTGTTTACACATTCCACACCACTGTTCATCACTATCTCTCTGTCATAGCCATAGTGAACTGACTGGCATCCCCTAGGCTTGCTGCTAAGAGTGGTCCAAGCACCCTCAGTATAAGCTTCATTTGGAAACTTGTTTAAATTACAGAATCTCAGGTCCTGCCCCAGACCTACTAGGATCTGAATCATAACAAAATCCCCAGATGTACTGTATATTCATTGAAATTATAAATCACTACTCTAACTCACTTTCCTTCCTTGCTGATGAACTTACAGTTCTTCAATTTACTAAAATTAGCCATCGTTGTTATCTCATCTTTTTTAACTTTTTTTAATTTGGTGTTGGAGTACAGCTGATTAGCAGTGCTATGATAGTTTCAAGTGGACAGCAAAGGGACTTAGCCATACACATACATGTATCTATTCTCCCCCAAACTCCCCTCCCATTAAGGCCACCACGTAACACTCAGCAGAGTTCCCTGTGCTTTAAAATAGGTCCTTGTTGGTTATCCATTTTAAATATAACAGTGTGTACATGTCCATTTTAAATTCCCTAACTATCCTCCCCCCAACCTTCCCCCTAGCAACCATAAGTTTGTTCTCTAAGTCCATGAGTCTGTTTCTGTTCATTGCTGTTATTTTAGAGCCGTCTCTGTAGAATACAGGAAAATCTCATGGAGCCAGAACTGTAGAGAAAGCAACACAAAGGTCAAGATCACACAATTTATTCATAGAATAGGACAGAGTTAACTATCGTTTCAGCTTTGCCACTTAATAGCTGGCATCTCCTTCACCTCTTAACTTCATTGTCTTCAAGTGGTACGTTAGTCGGTTTAGGCTAGGTTACTTGGTGTAACAAATGTTCCCCAAATCTCAGGACTCATGCGTGTTCATTCACGGCTATGACTTTCCTTTGTATTTTCTTTTTTGAGCCCCAGATTGACTGGACAGCCTCAGTCTGGGATGTTTAGTATAATGGCAAAGAAAAAAGGAGAGATGACAAAACAGACACAGAACCTCAAAGCTTCTACTTAACAGTGACACCTGTCACTCCACTCACCTTCCCCATGGCTGAGCCAGGCCTCAATGAGCACGGAGTGTAAGCCCCTCCGCAAGAAGAGGCTGAGCCAGGCCTCGGTGAGCACGGAGTGTAAGCCCTCCGCAAGAAGAGGCTGAGCCAGGCCTCAGTGAATACGAAGGGTAAGCCCTTCCGCAGCAAGAAGAGGCTGAGCCAGGCCTCGGTGAGCACGGAGGGTAAGCCCCTCCGCAGCAAGAAGAAGCTGAGTCAGGCCTCAGTGAGCACAGAGTGTAAGCCCCTCTGCAAGAAGAGGCTGAGCCAGGCCTCAGTGAGCACGGAGGGTAAGCCCCTCCGCAAGAAGAGGCTGAGCCAGGCCTCAGTGAGCACGGAGGGTAAGCCCCTCCGCAAGAAGAGGCTGAGCCGGGCCTCAGTGAGCACGGAGTGTAAGCCCCTCCGCAAGAAGAGGCTGAGCCGGGCCTCAGTGAGCACGGAGGGTAAGCCCCTCCGCAAGAAGAGGCTGAGCCGGCCTCAGTGAGCAGGGAGTGTAAGCCCCTCCGCAAGAAGAGGCTGAGCCGGGCCTCAGTGAGCAGGGAGTGTAAGCCCCTCCGCAAGAAGAGGCTGAGTCGGGCCTCAGTGAGCACGGAGTGTAAGCCCCTCCGCAAGAAGAGGCTGAGCCGGGCCTCAGTGAGCACGGAGGGTAAGCCCCCTCCGCAGCAAGAAGAGGCACTGAGGAGTGGGGAGTGGAGAAGAAAAGTAATACACTTGACAATGGAAAGAGTAACAGAAGCCACCTCACATTGCTGTTTGATATTTGAATAAGTTAAGGCATGAGACAGCCTTGATCCTTTGCAGGCTGGCTACTTCACCTTTCTGAACATCAGTTCCCTTATCTGAAATATGGGGACAATAACACCAGCACTTAATAAAACTCTGAAAAGAATGCCTGGGTGGCACGTAGTAGGCTCTTAATGGAAAGAACCCATGAGTATAATAAAATAATTATCTCCTTTCATGCTCTTAGAGGTAGAAACTG
Organism: Redunca redunca; assembly: GCA_006410935.1. Taxonomy (NCBI): domain Eukaryota; kingdom Metazoa; phylum Chordata; class Mammalia; order Artiodactyla; family Bovidae; genus Redunca; species Redunca redunca. The sequence continues at coordinate 1,103,047 of SJYQ01002230.1, forward strand.
CCTAATTCTCATAGAAAATCCTGAATTAGAGATATGGGGGGAGGCAGAAACAGGTTTGAGTCGCTTCATTCCCTGTTTCCTCTGGGTCTGCATCCTCCGTTGCAATAGTTTGACAGGAAGCCTGCTCTCCTTTGGAGGCATAAGATGGAAGCGGGTGTGTGTTCTCAGAGATAACACAGGGCAAGTTCAGGGGTTACTAATTGAGTTTCTGCTTACTTTTCATATTCATTCAGAACCCCAACCAGAACAGGGGTTACTTATAGCAGCCTCTGCCCCTCCTCTCCATGCCCTCCCTCCTCTGCTGACGGCACTCGTGTCTCTCCAGAGTTGTTTCCCCATTCAAACTGTAGCCCTAATCAGAAACTGCTGTAACAGCGAAACTGGGGAGAGACAAACATATGGTCTATGAGAATATTTTGAGATCGGATTTGCTAGCGCTCATGCAAGGAATTTTAAATGGAATCTGCCAGAGCCCAGACCTTCTCATGTGGTCCACGTGGATGCTACTTGTGGATTGACATTGGATCAGAGAATCCAGAATGTGACGCTAAATTGTCAGGTTCTTTAGAGTTTACAAATTGCTTCAATGCAATGTGGCTTATTTAATCCTCCCAGAACTCCAATACTTTGGCCACCCGATACAAAGAGCTGACTCATTTGAAAAGGCCCTGATGCTGGGAAAGATCGAGGGCAGGAGGAGAAGGGGACAACGGAGGATGAGATGGTTGGATGGCATCACCAGCTCAATGGACATAGGTTTGGGTGGACTCTGGGAGTTGGTAGTGAACAGGGAGGCCTGGTGTGCAGCGGTCCCTGGGGTCACAAAATAGTTGCACATGAATGAGCTACTGAACTGAACTGAACTGAACTCTCAGGAAGGAAACATAGCTATCATGATCCCACCCCATAAATGAGGACATGAGAGGTCTGCAAAGTGTCATGCTCATGAGGGTACAGGTGAAAAGTGAAGTGGTAAGCCCCTGGAGCCCAAAAGTCCAGGTCTTCTGCTCTCTTGCCTTACACTCATTCACTACTTCATGGTTCCTCCAAAATCCTATTACCCTTTGGTATAGAGGTATGTTTCTGGAGCCCTAAGTTTTTAAGGGTCAAGCTTTAGAAAGCAGTGACCCTTCCAAGGCTACCCCTATGTCTCCATGCTCTGCTTTATGGGATTTTCCATTTCCTCATCACCTCTGCCCTGGTGGCTCAGACGGTAAAGATCAGCCTGCAATGTGAGTTCAATCACTGGGTCAGAAAGACCCCCTGGAGAAGGGAAAGTCTACCAACTCCAGCATTTTTGCCTGGAGAACTCCATGGACAGAGGAGCCTGGTGTGCTATAGTCCATGGGGTCACAAAGAGTCAGATACAGCTTTAACTCTCACTTTCTCTATCACTGCCACCACTTAGGGTCCTGGCTTCTGACAACTATCATTATCCATAAAACAATGAGAGGAAACTTTCAGGTGCAAACCTGACCTTGTCTCTTCTTCCTTAAAGCCCTTTGAAAGATTGCCCTCAAAATAGGGACTTTTGAGGGTTTCCCTGGCAGTTCAGTGTTAAGACTCCTTACTTTCACTCAGGGGACATGAGTTAGGGTTAGGGTTAGATGCCTGGCTGGGGAACTAAGATCCCACTCAGTCCAAGATGTGCCTCCCACCCCCGCCCCCGGCCAAAAATAGGGACTTTTGACATGGCCTGTGATGGCCATTGTTCCATGCTACCCTCTCTAACCAGGAACTTCTACATTTCTCTCTTCTCACATTTGTGCTCAAGCCAGATTGAACTACTCCAAGTCGCTCAGTTGTGTCCGACTCTTTGCAACCCTGTGGACTGTAGCCCACCAGTCTCCTCCGTCCATGGGATTCTCCAGGCAAGAATACTGGAGTGGGTTGCCATTTCCTTCTCCAAGAAATTGCATCAGCTCAAGTTTCTCCTTCCTCAGTGTTTTATAAATGCTGTCTCCTATTTCTCTTCCTATCCAATGACCACTCACTTATAGGGAGGAAATGGCAACCCACGCCAGTACTCTTCCACGGTTGGAGGGACCTCGTAGGCTATAGTCCATGGGGTTGCAAAGAGTCAGACACGACTAAGCGACTTCATTATAGGGAGTCATTTAAGGAAGAGTCTCCTCCTCAGAGCAGGTGTTCTGATGGCACTAGAGCTATTTCTCCTTGCCCGCCCCAGCATATACACTGGACTAGAGTTCCTTGAGGACAGAAGCTTTCTTATCTGTTCCTGCACCCATAGCTCCTAGTACAGTGTAGGGTAAAGTCTGCAGAGACAACCCAATAAAAGTGGCTGGAATGAACAAATGAATAAGCGAGGAGCCCTAGAGTAAAGGGTATTTGTTTTTCTAAACGTCACACCCTCCACCGCACCTACAAAAATCCAAGGACAGATTTTAAATTGCTTCTCCCTCACCTTTTGAAGCGAGCTAGAACCAGATGTTTTAGAGCTCGAGACTGGTGATTCTTTTAGTATTTGGCAGGAAGCTAGAGAGAGGCTGAGGATAAAATTCAGACCGTTTAGTCTCTTTTTAGTCACTGATGGCAAAAGACGGGGAAGACAATGAGTATTTGACTTTTGAGAAACTCTCTAAATATCCAAAACCTGTTCTGCTATCACTGTTGGTGACATCCATTCTTCCAGCTTTGTGACATTCAGCACGTGACTTGACCTCTCTGTATCTTAACTCTTTCATCTGCTTTTTCACTTCATATGAAGTGAAAATAATTCTTTCATACTATTGCAAGGTAAAAGAGACTTAAGAGACATATTACTCAGCTCAATGTGTAGACTTTGGCCTGACTTCAACAGACAGACCGTAAAAAACATATCTTTGAGGCAGTTGGGGAAATTTCAGTATGAAATGAGTCCTAGATACTAAAAGATCATTGCCAATTTTGTTGGATGTAATTATAGTATGCGTGTGTGTGCTCAGTCGTGTCTGACTCTCTGCGACCCCATGGACTGAAGCCCACCAGGCTTCCTTGTTCATGGGATTCTCCAGGCAAGAACACTGGAGTGGGTTGCCATTTCCTACTCAAGGGAATCTTCTCTACTCAAGGGAATCTTCTCAACTCAAGGGTCAAACCCTGGCAGGTGGGTTCTTTATCACTTGACCCTTTGAAGTAACACCACAGAAGCCCCTTGTGGTCATCATAGCATGGGTGGTAGACAAAACATTATACAAACACACACACTTATCCATTATAAGTGCATACTGCCTACTAAAATATCTATAAGTAAAATGACATGATATCCTGGATTTGTCTTAAAATATTCCATAAAAATAAATAGAAATACATACATAAAACAAGATTAGCAAAATGTTGATAACTGCTGAGGATGGGAAATGGGGACATGGAAGTTCATTATAAGATAGAAATTTTCTCTAAAAGTATTTTCATAATAAAATGTAAAACTATGTACCCTCTTAGAGTTATGAGAAGTTCACATGTATAAACGTATAGAAAAGTGCTTCCCATGTAGTAGTATTAAGGTATATTACATTCATATACCTCAGTTCTTTTCACTCAGAAAATTCACTTGCTCTCACAGGCTTAGTCATACTCTTTATTTCTTTGCTTACGCACAATGTTTTTACAGAGATAGTAAAGAATGACAGCTAATATTATTGATAATACAGAGTGACAGCTAATATTACGTGGGTGTTTGGTCTAAGCCAGAAATGCAGTAGGCCCTTTATCTTCTTTCCACTTTCAGAAAGTAGATACTATTTAAAACCCCACTTTACAGATGCAGAAGTTGGGGCACTGAGAGAGGACATTATTTGCCCAAGGTCACCTGCTGCTGCTGCTGCTGCTAAGTCGTATCCAACTCTGTGCGACCCCATAGACGGCAGCCCACCAGGCTCCACCGTCCCTGGGATTCTCCAGGCAAGAACACTGGAGTGGGTTGCCATTTCCTTCTCCAATGCATGAAAGTGAAAAGTGAAAGTGAAGTCACTGAGTCGTGTCCAACTCTCAGCGACCCCATGGACTGCAGCCTACCAGGCTCCTCCATCCATGGGATTTTCCAGGCAAGAGTACTGAAGTGGGGTGCCATTGCCTTCTCTGAAGGTCACCTAGTTAGTGAAATTAACCTGGACCTCAAATCCAGACTTGTCTGATTCCAGAGTTAAGACTAGCATAAACAAAATGAAGCCCCTGCTACAAATGAAGGCAAGACTGGATTTAAATTAAAGTGTAAATGCCTTCCCTAATTTCTCCCATTGGCCTGGTCTGGTGTGAAACCCAGCCACTTAATAAGATTATGAGAGAAATTCTTAATAGTCCTTCCACTCTTTTTTGACCCAATCACTGGAAGGTGAATTGGGGTTAAATACATGAATGACCCCCTTGTCTCAGAAAAGCAAGCATGCAACTCTGTGTCAATCAGTCTGATCAGAACTTAGGATGGTAGATTCCTCTACTTAGTCCAGATCACAGAAATGTAGTCCATGAAGGTACTCCAGTCTTAGATCATTCCCCTCCTTTGTGTCCTGCAAATTATCTTGAATTTAATGCCCGAGAAGATTTATGTTCAAGCCAGACATTTGAGCTTCATCTTCCTCTCTCCCCATTTATCTACCTCTTCTCCATCTAAACAAGGGTGACACATATCCTGTGAATATGACCCTGAGTATTTCTTCTCTTGTTTGTTCATCATTGCATCTCTAGAGCATGAAACTATTTTTCAGCCCTGGCTGCATATTACAATTCCCTACAAGATTTTTGAAATATTCTGATGCCAAGGCCCCACCTCCTGTCAATGAAATAGAACTAGTTAAATGGGCCAGGGATTCAGTTTTTTGTTTCTGTTTGTTTTTAAGTGCAGTAGGTTATTCTAATGTGCAGCAAGGATTGATAAACACTGGCACAGAATAATTCCTGGCATAGACTAGATATTTAATAAGCATGTGCTAAAATAATGAGTAAAGGAATGAATAAACATTCTATCATAAGAAGTACTTACTAATGTGCATTCTTTATCAATCCCAAGCCCCAAGCATACAGGCATATACCAACTGTGAGCTGTGTGAGGGTGAAAACTGTTTTACATATTTTTGGTTCTTTCATTTCTAGCATATAATAGAGCATCAGTGTTTATTAAATGAATGTGCTGTCATGTATACCCATGACAAGGAGCAGGAAGATATATTGGACAGATGGAGGAGAGTGATATAAATGAGGATATGTGTAAATAACACACTTTAGGAGTCAGATGGAGCTGAATTTGGTTTCCAACTTTATTACCTACCCAGTGTCTGAACTCTGGGCAAGTTTCCTCATTTGTAAATGGGGTTAAATTGCCCCTGTCAGCATCATTGTGTGAATGCAATGGGAAGACAAGCATTAACATAGTTATCTCGGTGCCTAGTGTATTGAACATACTTAAATAATGTCACCTTCTCTTCTTATTCCTTTATCTTTCCTCTGACGAGACTTCCAGCTCAACTGATTAGGTTGGACCTTTGGAAGTTGATTAGGGAAAAGAGAGAGGGAGAGAAAGAGAGGTAATTAGAAAAGAGTAGAAATGAGTGAGAAGAATGTCATGATGGTTATAGAAGAAATACTTATTAGCCATAGCCAAAGAAGGCCAAATCTCCAGACCCTGCAGTTTGTCATTCTTCCCACTCTGTCCAACCCAGACATGTAACACAGCTATAAATTACCATTCTTCAGGATGAGCACTGGATGGTAAGTGCCATGAACACTAATAACAGCATTCATCACCAGGTAAGCGGCTCCAGATTGAGGTTTCTTGGGCCGAGCTTCCAACCATCTGGAGAAACACCAGACACTATGCCTCACGCCTTCTGTTCCAGCCTTTCTTGAAAAGAGGGACATGGTGCTGCTGAGACATTGTTGACTAGGGAATCTGCAGCAGCTGGGCTCTAACTCAGCTCTGATGGGACCACAAATGTGTCCACCTGCAAAATGGAGGCAAGAACTCAAAGAAATTGCTTCTTGTTGTCTCTTCCAACATTCCATAAACTTGGCTGGAGGTCTCCTTTATCCCATTTCAGCATTTAGAGACACAATCAAGTAACAATACTACTCAAGAAATTCTAATTGGTCTCACCTTTGGTGATACTAAAATTGGACCAATTCTTTTTTCTACTGGATTGATCTGCACACTTGGGTAGAAGTAAGGCCCATTATCTTTCATTCTTCTAGTGCTGTGCATAAGTTTTCACCTGCCTTAATAGCATGAATTCTAGTATCTACTTCTTGAGACTTAGCTCATCCTCTGATAAGATGGAAAAAACTACAGGGTTGTTCTACTGTCCCAAAAAGGAAAGTAAGACCACAGTAGATGGTGGAGAGCTGTTTCCAAACAGTTATTTCTTATTAACTTTATACTTGGTGGCTTGGGGTAACCATCTTTCTTTATAATTCTAGATGCAAGTATTGTCCTCTCTCATCTACCCTATTTCTTCTCCTTTCCATTTTTTATCTATCTCCTTTCCTTAAAAAGGCTATAGTTGAAATCACCCAGTCTTAACCACCTGGGAACTAGACAGAGTCAGAGAAATACCATATGTTGATAAATTAGATCAGCTAGCCTTAGTGAGAAAGTATTAGTCTCTGATATATTCTCCCTCCATTTTCTCCTTAAACTTGCTTTTCTCATCACAGTAATTATACTTTGGTATGTGTAAAAGTAGTCACCTAAGTGGCTGGTTTAGCCCACCCAGCACCTACCTGGAGTTCTGGATAAAGAACATGAAGAATGCACGTTGCTCCCACTCTGTCCTCTGGGAAAACCGTCTTTTTCTTAAAGCTCCCACGGGGAGTGGTTGAGCCATGAAGGTCAAACCTGAACATTTGAGCAGGATCCAGAGTCACACCAATTGCCGTCACTCTCACCACAATCGACTCCCAGACACTGGAGAATAACCAGTGTAAGCGATAAGAATGTAGAAATCCAGCTGATGTCCAGAACCTTTCCAGAGGAATTTATTCTGCCCTGCCTGTTCTGTGAATCTTCAGATTTAGGTTTGTTCGCTTTTTCCATTGCAACATGCAGTTTCTCAAACAATGGATAAGGCTTGCAAGAGCCCCAGTGTCTCTGGGTCCTTTTCCTCAATACTCACCCCCACCCCTCTTCCCTGCTCACTTAATTCCAGCTCCACACATCTCCATATTTAATGCATGCTCCAAGATCTTTCCCGCAGTAAGACCTTCAAGCATGCTTTTCTCATTGTCATGAAATGTTCTAACAGTTTAACTGAACTGATGCCTCCCCCAAAACACACTACTCATTGACTATGTTAAAGCCTTTGTATGAATCACAGCAAACTGTTGGAAAATTCTTAAAGAGATGGGAATACCAGACCACCTGAGAAATCTGTGTACAGGTCAAGAAGCAACAGTTAGAACCAGACATGTAACAGTGGACTGATTGCAAATTGGGAAAGGTGTACATCAAGGCTGTATATTGTCATCTTGCCTATTTAACTTCTATGGAAAGTATATCATATGAAATGCTGGACTGGATAGAGCACAAGCTGGAATCAAGATTGCAGGGAGAAATATCAGTAACCTCAGATATGCAGATGACACCACTCTTATGGAAAAAAGTGAAGAGGAACTAAAGAGCCTCTTGATGAAAGTGAAAGAGGAGAGTGGAAAAGCTAGCTTAAAATTCAACATTCAAAAACCGAAGATCATGTCATCTGGTCCCATCACTTCCTGACAAACAGATGGGGAAACAAGGGAAACAGTGACAGGCTTTATTGTCTTGGGCTCCAAAATCACTGCAGATGGTGACTGCAGCCATGAAATTAAAAGACACTTCCTCCTTGGAAGAAAAGCTATGACAAACCTAGACAGCATATTAAAAAGCAGAGACATTACTTTGCTGACAAAGGTCCATCTGGTCAAAGTTATGGTTTTTCCAGTAGTCATGTGTGGATGTAAGAGTTGGACCATAAAGAAAGCTGAGAGTCGAAGAATTGATGTTTTTGAACTGTGGTGTTGGAGAAGAATCCTGAGAGCCCCTTGGACAGCAAGGAGATCCAACCAGTTCATCCTAAAGGAAATCAGTCATGAATATTCACTGGAAGGACTGATGTTGAAGCTGAAGTTCCAGTACTTTGGCCACCTGATGCAAAGAACTGACTCTTTGGAAAAGACCCTGATGCTGGGAAGGATTGAAGGCAGGAGAAGGGGGTGGCAGAGGGTGAGATGGTTGGATGGCATCATAGACTTGATGGACACAAGATTGAGCAAGCTCCAGGAGTTGGTGATAGGCAGGGAAGCCTGGTGTGCTGCAGTCCATGGGGTCACAATGAGTTGGACACAACCGAGCCACTAAACTGAACTGAACAAACATGCACAAGATTTTTTCCTGGATGTTTCATTCAAACTCAAATATTACTGTCTACCCCATTACTGTTGTGTCTCTGGTGTTTAAAACAGCTCTTGGTACATATTAGGCATTGCATAAATATGTGTTGAATAGATGAATGCTAGCACATTTCTAAATCTATTTTGGAAAGAAGACAATTGGGCAGTTGGACAGAGAGAAAATTATGAATTCAATAATAGGCAGAGGCAGCCAGGAAAGGGGAGGCGGGGGGAAAGCTCAGGAGTCTGCTGGTTAGCAAAAAAATGCCATCTTTGGGAGTGGAAGCTCCATCCAACAATCTGGCACCAGTCAGAGTGATGAGTCTTTCCTTCACAAGCAGCAAATACATTTGCAAATGAAAATAAATAAAACTTTATTGAAATATGAAATTGCACATGGAAATGGCTGGTTGGGGCCCTTTGTAGCAATTATGCAAAAAGACTCATTTGCTTGTTTTTATATGCAAGTTAAAAAAGATTCTCTATTTTCACAATTTATTTACTCAGGGAAGCTTAGCAGGGCTCAGAGGTTTGCAGGAATCTTGGCAGCCTCCTTCATCTGATTTTCCAGTCAGCTAGAAGAGGAATGTGGTTTCATTAAGCACCAGGATTCTTGCAGTATACAAGCTGGCTAACTCTTTGACCGCAAATTCATGATCACTGCGGATCCCATGGGTATCATAAATTTCATAATCAATTACCAACGTAGGGTTTCCTTCATGCCACTGGATTGAGTGTATTAGTGCCGTGGTAGCAGAAGCATGCACAACTGTTCACATTCTGCCTTTGTTACCCCAACCTCATCATCCTCGTATCTTTAGGCAGCATATCAATAGCCATGTGTATTGGTGACAGTGTTGGCTATTGGAGGCAGCTGGAGCTGGATATGGTAGTGTGTGAAGTAATCATGCCTGGAGTCAGACAGTCCTGGGTTTGAATCCCAGTTCTACTTCTTTCTCACCACAGGGCTTTGGGTACATGTCTCACCCACACCAAATCTCAGGTTACTCACTGGTAAAACGGGCACAATAGTGATAATTGTATACCCTGTGCCTGGCGTGTGGTGAACTCCACATTGGTGGTAGCAGCAAAAAGACATGGTAGAAGCAAGTCAGTGATACGCTGGAAGGAGCAGATTTTAACATTCAGACAGACCCTGTTCACAATCCCAGAAGCCAGACTTGCTGCTTGATCTTGGACAAGTCACTAGATTGCCCTAAGCTTCAGTTTTCCCATTTGTAAAGTAAATATGACATCTAACCTCATCATATTGCTTTTGAGATTAGCTTTGTATGCTTTGGTACTTATAAAGATTCCTACTTAGACCTTGATTCATAGAAGGTACAAAAACAAAGAGGCAGTTGTTGTTGTTACTATTATTAGTCTCTTTGTGCCTTAGCTTCCTTATTGATAAAATCAAATGATGACGGAAACCGTTTCAGCGCAGCAATTTGTCCCGTCAGTGATTCATCCCTCCCAGATGTAACTTCACTGCTGGGAGCACTGGCCTTCAGCCCAGACTCAGCTCCTGTTCACCCTCTTCCCCTGTCCTCTCATTAACTACTACTCTTTACAATTAAATTGTGCAATGAATGTCAAGTACCTGGGCTGAAAGAATTCTAGCTCACCACTCTGAGTATAAATTTCCACCAACAGTCTTTCTGGTGGGATCATAATTCAGGGGCCATTAATCACCTACCTGGCCTCTAGTAGAGGTAGAGGAGTTAATAAAGACCTCGTAGAGAAAAGAAAAAAAGCATCACAGCCAGTATTGGGAGATCTTTTGATAATCATAGAGTGGGCTGCAGGTTGCTGGAGAAAGCTCTGGGTAGTTAAAGACCTCAGAGATAGATGTGGTTCTGATTCTGCCAGATGTAGCAGAGGTTACTGTCTTATATGGAGGCATAGACAATGCCTGTCTGTATGAGCTATTTAAGAGCCATTGAGCAAGAATACCCTCTTATAGCTATGATTCTCCCCCAATTACTTATTGTAGCAGCTATAATTCTACCAATAGAGGTTTCTTTCTCTAAATCATTAATATTAGCAACTTTAACTATGACATCATCATATTTTAAGCATTTGATAGTTTATAATCTGCTTTCAGTTTACCACATTTAACTGTAAAATCAGGTCTATAAGAGATACGTTGTTGTCTCATTTTATAAAGGAAGAAATTGAGGCACTGAAGATTTAAAGGGTTTTCCAAAGATCTCACAGCGATTAAACAGAAGACTTGGGATTCCAAGCCAGACAGTTGGGTCCTCATGCACTGCTTTTCATCATGTACCACATTGTTCAGACCGAAAAAGAATTTTCAGGCCTAAGGGTAGTTAAGTTCTGACAGCAACAACCCAGGGAGGTCGTATGAGAATGTTAAAATATGTGGAATAGATGTTGATCTCTCAAACAGAAATTAGCTGCAACTTTAACTAGAGACAGAGAAATAGGGTAAATGCCTCATGTTTTGTTGTTTCCAAAAAGACAGGGCAAGTTGGGAAAAGAGCAGCTTTTGACAGATCTAATTTGGTTCTAAGCTCTTCTCTTGAGATATTGAACCTCAGTTTCCTAATAAAAGACTAGTATGTAATACCAGTCTTAATGCCTATGACGAGGGTTAAAAGAAACAGCCAGTTTGAAGCAATTAGCACATAGTAGGTGTCCCGCTAATGATACATGTGCTCTGTTTTACTGGACTCTAGTCTCAGCTAGTCCTAGTAAGAATACTTTCAGCTCAAGTGAGAGAACCCTAACTAAAATGGGGTTGCTGCTGCTGCTGCTAAGTCACTTCAGTCATGTCTGACTCTGTGTGACCCCATAGACAACAGCCCACCAGGCTCCCCTGTCCCTGGGATTCTCCAGGCAAGAACACTGGTGTGGGTTGCCATTTCCTTCTCCAATGCATGAAAGTGAAAAGTGAAAGGGAAGTCACTTAAGTAGATAAAAATTATCAGTTGACAAAACTAAAATTTTCAGGTACCACTAGATTCTAGTGCACATCTGATCTTATTCTTTGGATAGGCAAGAATTCATGTGTTATAACAAAGAATCCCCAGATATTTCTGCGATTTAGCCTTCAAAGTTTTGTTTATTGATTTATGGTACTTATATGTAATAGTTTAAATTATTTTTCAATGAATATTCACATCCTTTCCCCTCCCACTGTGACTGAGTCTATTCTCCATCACTAAAGTTGGACTTAAGTGACCTGCATTGGCCAACAGCAGGATGCTGGCATACTTACAAACAGAGGTCATACCTACAGTTATCTAGTTTGCCTTGGGCTCCCACACTCCTGTGACATACTGTGAAAAGAATATGACCCAGATGCTACTGCCCACCCACCTGCCCCCAGACTGACACACACTGAGCGTACTTCATGGCTACCTCATGGACAACTATTGCTCTAAGCGGAGTAAGAGTCTGCGGAAAAGACCCAAACCCAAACTTCAGCCTAGATCTTGAAGTCCAGCTCACCCAGCCACGAGACAGTCAATCCCAAACCTGCAAATATGACAATTAGTTGTCAAGGTTTAAACAACTTAATTTTAGGGTAATTTGTTTTGCAGTATTTTTGCAGCAAGACTCCTATCCAAAATTGATTAATTGTTGGTGAGAGGGGTCTTCTACCCTGTGAGGGGATTCAGATTAGCACAGGCTCTGTCTCCTTTGTTTTAAAGAGCTTTATTGCAGCATAGTTGGTTTACAGTAAACGACTCATAGGTTCCCAGATGGCTCAGTGGTAAAGAATCTGGAGGAGGAAATGGCAATCCACTCCAGTATTATTGCTGGGACAATCCCATAGACAGAGGAGCCTGGCAGGCTACAGTCCATGGGGCTGCAAAGAGGCAGACACGACTGAACGACTGAGCACACACACACAAACTACTCATATTTAAGTTGTACAACTGATATATGTTGACATATACCACAATCAGCATCACCACAATCAAGACAATAAAAATATCCATCACTCCCCGAAGCCTAATTGTACCCGTCGGTAACCCTTCCCTGAATCAATCCTCCCCCTTCTCTTCTGTCCTCAGGCAAACATTGACCTACTTTATATTACTATTGATTGACTTGCATTTTCCAGAAGTTTTTATAGATGGAATCATTCATCTTGTTTTTTTTTTTGTTTTGGTCTGGCTTTTTAACTTAACGTAATTATTTTGAGATTAACCCCTGTTGTATATATCAATAATTTATTCCTTTAAATTGCTGAATAGTGTTCCATTTTATAAATAAATTATAGTATTTTAAATCTACTTATCTATTGACAAACATTTGGGTTAATTCCAGTGTGGGGCTGTTATAAATACAGAGGCTGTGAATATTTGCATAAAATATTTGTATGGGCATAAGCTTTCATTTAACTGGGTTAATACCTAAGATTCAAATGGCTGAGTCACATGGTAGTTGTGAGTTGAACTTTTGGTCACCTTCTTTTTTGGGTATGCAGTACATCACCTCCACAGAAATTTTGTCACTTTTGCTCCCAGAGCATTGGCATGACCTTGTCACACTGCCTTGCCTTACTACGGGGGTTAGGGAGGAGGTAGGAATATGGGGTACCCATCTCTCCTCCTCACCGGGCTTTTGTTTCTCGGCATCTTGGTTCTGATTCTCACTCTGGTAGCTTCATTTTCAGGCAGGCTTTTATGACAAGATGGCCAGAAAGTCACTACCATCAACTTAGTGTCTCCCTACATCAGCAGCTTAAGAGAAAATAGAGTAGGTGCCTTCTTTATGCACATACTATCAAAGTCCACTGCTCGACTGGCCGAGGTGCCATGCTTATTTATGACCTATGGCTATGGAGATGGAATAAGCCAATTATGAGGCTGGGGCCAGGAAATTGGACCAGTCTTCCTATATAGAATTGTCAGACAGTGGAGGGGAATGGTTCTCCAAAGGGAAAGCGAGAGCCTTCTGCCAAAATAAAGAAGAAACAGGCAAAGACACACTTAAACAAACAAAAAAATCCTGCTACAGTGATAATGGTGGGATCGTGTCAATATTTATGTCTTTGTTTTGTACCAAGAGCCTCTCCGTGCCAAATTGAGTTATTCCACTTTACCCAATCTCTTCTCTTCCTTTCCTCCAGCGAGCTAGGATGCCCATTATTATGTTAAGACAATATCAGAATTTCAATTCATCTATCCTTAAATATCAGTTCTGTATAAAAGAAAGCTAATGCTATGGTGTGCAAGAGTGGGTGAAAAGGGAGTTGCAAAAAGAAAAAGCAAAACAATACAGCATAAACCCTAAGGTTCCATCCACCTCTAAGAATCTATTAGTCCGTGATTTTATAAGCCTTGTTCTATTATGGTAGGATTCTCCAATATTAAGATTTCAGTATGCCTTGATCACACTCTAATCTTGTTACTGAGTTCAAATTGTGAGGTTGATACACCCCTGAGGACAGATTGACATTTTGATGTTCCTAGTTAGCAAAAACATGAACTGGAAAGCTGCATTAACAAGCAAATAAATTTATGGTAGGCTGGCACTGAAACGCATCTTGCTGTTTGTCGGCAGCTTTTAAGAGTGAAATATGTACGTGGCCAATAGAACTGGGGGAGCTGTAGCCCAAAAGTGTCTTTCTTCTCTGTTTCCATAAGATGCAGAAGAAGGAACAGAAGGTGGCAGGCACCGTGAAGCCACTAGATTGTTAATGAGAGGCCATTTTGAAGAATTAAAAGGACCTTTTGTTATTATCTTTTCTGCTCTTGATTCAGCTTCTATAGCACAGACTATCACCCTTTGTTCTTGCTATAGACCCCAAAGTTTTCAATCTGATTCCTTCTCCTCACAATGAGCACTTCATATTTAGTCCCTTGGAATTTCTTTTCTACAAAAGGATAAGATCTTGAAAACCTTTGCTTTTCTGAGAAGTAGTATTGTACACTGGAAATATAGGGTTTTGGTGGTAGAAGACAATTCTAAATCTGTGATCTGATGCTAGTTAACTAGGCCTTTGAGCAAGTGGTAGCAAACCCAGGTATGGTCACCTATAACAGCTTCATTGAGATTTAGTGACCATCAGACACAGAATATTAAGGAGAGAGGAAGAGTATGATAAATGATCATTCTCTCCCACCACTCTTTAAACAAGTTCCCTAAAGGACTGAAACATTCTTTAAAGGATTTTAGGACATAGAACAAAAAGTAGATGTGTAGACAAACCACATAGGCATGTTTCAATAATTAAAATACATCTCAGTATCCTCAGACTGATTTTATTTGACACAAAATTGAGTGGAATCTTCCTGCTGCCTCATGGTAAACCAACTGAATTTTCTGGGATTTTTTTTTTTTTTTTGACTGTATCTCAAGGTACATGGAACTTCCTTAACCAGGGATCGAACCTATGCCCCCCTGCAGTGAAAGTGTAGAGTCTTAACCACTGGACCGTTAGGTAAGACCCTTGGGACCATTTTAAATTCAAGTACCCACAGAGTGCTTTGGGAGCCTAGAGAGGTTTCTCTCATCTAGACATAGGAAATGATCGAGGAAGATCTCCCAGAGGAAATGATGTCTAAATTTACATGGAAAAGCTGAGCACCTGAGAGCCAGATGCAGGGGCGAGGTGGAGGGTAAGTAGCAGGAGGAAGCAGTGAAGGAGTAAGAAAAGCCTTGGAACTAGAAAGGCCCTGACAGATCTGAGAATTAAAAAAAGACCAATATGTCCAGGACTACACGTCTATACCCAGAGAAGGCAGTGGCACCCCACTCCAGTACTCTTGCCTGGAAAATTCCACGGATGGAGGAGCCTGGTAGGCTGCGGTCCATGGGGTCGCTAAGAGTTGGACACGACTGAGCAACTTCACTTTCACTTTTCACTTTCATGCATTGGAGAAGGAAATGGCAACCCACTCCAGTATTCTTGCCTGGAGAATCCCAGGGGCAGGGGGGCCTGGTGGGCTGCCGTCTATGGGGTCGCACAGAGTCAGACATGACTGAAGTGACTTAGCAGCACACGTCCATACCAGAAACTATTTGAAGTACCTTAAAAGTATTATTGTAAGTGACCTATTAACCCTTCTATAGGCCTATGATTAAGGTCATAATAGAGGTCATAATCTCCCTATCAAGAAGGAGAAAACTGAATTCCAATTAAAGTTCATTATTTATGTAAGGTTTACCTTTTGGCTAAAACCAAATGTAATATCTATTGTTATGTAAGGTTTAAATGAAAGAAAGAGCCAGAATTGAAACTTGAATACTTGATTCCAAAGCCATTGTTCTTTCCTTTGACCAAGAGCTCAGCAAGAAAATAAAACTTTGAGGATTTTGTACTATTGACATCAAGGTTTCCAATCATCAGTCCTGAGGGACAGGGTGGGCAGGTAATCCTGTGACCTTGGTGCATCTGTGTTGAGGCTGGCATGATGAAGACAAGAGTAGCCAATGTTGTCCTGCCAGGGATCACTTGAAGCTGAATCCTTCTGGGAGAAAGAAATAGTCTTTGGCAAGCATGACTCTCAGATGGTCCAGATGCTTAGGAAACTCTCAAGAAGCTGTGAGAACAGAACAGGCAGGCTGCACAGTGAGAAACATGTCTTTAGACAGGATTCTGAATGTTTAGACCTGATCGGCAACTGCTGTCTTGCTGAGAATGTGCGTCCCACCATGAGCGATTACAGCTTTCTGTGAGCACGCGTGGCCATCCTGATAAAATTCAGCTCCAAGGAATTAAAGAAGAAGCCCTCATTTGGTTATTTATCAAGGCCTTCCCTATCTCAGGCCAGCAGCTTTACTGTTCCATGGCTGCTTCAAAGGACCCTTTCTGGAAAGACTCACACATTCTCTCCGTGAGCCTTATCAGTCTCCCTCAGACCAGCTCATTTGCCTAACGGCATCTCCACAAAGCCAGCAGAAGCTCCAAATATGACCTGAACAACTTCTCACTTTTGGCCAGCTGCAGGAGCTCCCCTGGCCTCTGTGCTGGATGCTCAGAACTCACCCGTGTCCCGTTTCTCCAAATCTTGACCTGGCTGCAGTCAGCCGCAGATCTGAGAACTTCTTGGGACCAGACATTCAAGACCCACTGGGTTCTCCGAGATGTCACGGTCTTCAACATTCGTTGGGCTGGCATTGCACCTAACAGTGCCGTGGACTGCCTGCTGCTTCTCTCCTATACTGGGCAAGGGACTAGGGAATAGATAGAGGAAATACTGTGATGGAAACAGTTTTCTGACCATACACATCTAAGGGATCTCATGATAATTAGATATTTGATCTTATATATTGCTTAAATTTTCAAAGCCTCATTCTCATTTTTAACAACAGGAAAACTAAAACCTATTTTAGGGGAAGGATGCGAATATTAGATGATATTCACAGGAAAAAATGCAAAGCATTTATTTAGTCAAAAGATAATTATTTTTTAGTTACTCTAAAACATGATTTTTCTCTGAACAGAAGACACAGAGAAACCATAGAACGCAATAACTATGGTTTATTCATCTTCTCCATAGTATCAAAGCTTGAGAAGGTTGATGTTTGAGAAATGTTGTTTAAATTGAACTAAACGTCACCCTGCTTTTTAACTTATATGCAGAGTATATCATGAGAAATGCTGGGCTGAAAGAAGCACAAGCTGGAATCAAGATTGCCAGAAGAAATATCAATAACCTCAGATATGCAGATGACACCACCCTCATGGCAGAAAGTGAAGAGGAACTAAAAAGCCTCTTCATGAAAGTGAAAGAGGAGAGTGAAAAAGTTGGCTTAAAGCTCAACATTCAGAAAATGAAGATCATGGCATCTAGTCCCATCACTTCACGGGAAAAAGATGGGGAAACAGTGGAAACAGTGTCAGACTTTATTTCTGGGGGCTCCAGAATCACTGCAGATGGTGATTGCAGCCATGAAATTAAAAGACGCTTACTCCTTGGAAGGAAAGTTATGACCAACCTAGATAGCACATTCAAAAGCAGAGACATTACATTGCCAACAAAGGTCCATCTAGTCAAGGCTATGGTTTTTCCAGTAGTCATGTATGGATGTGAGAGTTGGACTGTGAAGAAAGCTGAGCATGGAAGAACTGATGCTTTTGAACTGTGGTGTTGGAGAAGACTCTTGAGAGCCCCTTGGACTGCAAGGAGATCCAACCAGTCCTGGGTGTTCTATGGAAGGACTGATGCTAAAGCTGAAACTCCAGTACTTTGGCCACCTCATGCAAAGAGTTGACTCATTGGAAAAGACTCTGATGCTGGGAGGGATTGGGGGCAGGAGAAAAAGGGGACAACAGAGGATGAGATGGCTGGATGGCATCACTGACTCGATGGACATGAGTTTGAGTGAACTCCGGGAGGTGGTGATGGACAGGGAGGCCTGGAGTGCTGCAATTCATGGGGTCAGACATGACTGAGTCGGACACGACTGAGCGACTGAATGGAACTGGACTGAAACATCGACAGAAGACCTTGGAACTATAGAGAGAGCAGTTAGTTTGGAAGCAAGACATGAGTGTTTACTTCCTGTGACAATAAGAGACTTCTTTGGGATCTAGCACTTTGCAAAAATATTTGACATTAGGCAAATTACTTCACTTCTTTAGGTGCCACTTAGCCCTGCAAAATGGGTGTAATGATGCTCTCAGATATCTGGAAATAATAATCATGGAACAAAAGTAATTAGAAATCTTCTACAAAACAGTATTTTCAACTCTTTAATGAAGGTCAAATATAAGATACAAATTAAGGTATTGAGTTTCTCCTCTCTTAGGCCTTCCACTTATATTCTGTCTGACTCCAAAATGAAACTCTGTGAAGCAGGGCTTAGTCCCTTTATCATAGAGCTAAAGAGACTGAAAATGAGAGAAGTTGTGTGTTGCCAAATGTAACCCAGTGGTACTCCTAGCTTCCTGTTGCTTGGGTCAACATGGGAAGCATCTCTGTTGATTCTTTCTCATCTTCTCATATTAATTTTTCTAAAGGTTACAGTTAGTTCTGCCTTCAAACTACATCCAGAATCTGATCACATTCCATCTACTGAAGTCTCGTCATGTCTTTCCTAGGTTTCCATGTGGCCTCCCTAGCCACATCTATAATCTTCTCCAGAATCAGTCTTTTGAAACCTCAGTCAACACAAGTCCCCCAGTAAAAACATTCTGATGGTTTCCATCACAGTCAGAGCAAAAGCTGAAGTCTAAGCAATGGTCTCAAATGCCTTGTATGTTTGGATGTTTTCTGCTTCTAAAGCCTTGAGACAAGCTTCATCCTCCATCTCACCCATTCTACTCAACCCTGCCACCCCTGCGTCTTTTCCTTTCCTTGGTTAGGAATGACATATGCCGCTGCTTAGGGGCCTTAGCACTTGCTTTTCCCTTGGTCTGGAATGCCTTTCCTCACACTCACATGGCTCACATTTGTACTTCAGTCAGGTCTTCCCTAGTGGCTCAGACAGTAAAGAATCTGCCTGCAATCCAGGAGACCCAGGTTCAATCCCTGGGTCAGGAAGATCCCCTGTAGGAGGAAATGGCTACCCACTCCAGTATTCTTGCCTGGAGAGCAACTTTCACACAAGGCCTTCTCAAATGTCAGTTTATCAGCATGCCTTTTTCCGATCATTCCACATAAAAAAAGCAACTCTCCCTCTCTTGCATCCACTAAACCCTTAAAGCACTTCAATTTTCATCTTAACACCTATTGCATGCTATATTATTGATAATGATTTAGTAGCTAAGTCGTATCTGACTCTTGCAACTCCCTGGACTGTAGCCTACAGGGCTCCTCTGTCCATGGAATTCTCCAGGCAAGAATACTGGAATGAGTTGCCATTTCCTCCTCCAGAGGATCTTTCCAACCCAGGCATCAAACCCGGATCTCCTGCACTGCAGGCAGATTCTTTACTGACTGAGCTACGAGGGAAGCTATATTATTAGATAAATTTTAATGTTGCTTCCTTTTTGTCAACCTAGACCACAACTCTAAGTGGCTTAGAATAAATCTCTCTTTCCCCTAACTTGATGGAATTACACTATACATGGAATTAAATGTATTCATTTTAATGAATACCCTGATGAGTTTTGACAAATATACTATAATCAGGTAGAGAACATTTGTTCACACCTGAAAGTTCTCTGTGCCCTAGTCCCTATTTCAGGCAACAAGCTGATCTGATTTTTAGAACCATAGATTAGTCCCTTCCCTTCTGGAATTGATATAAGTGGAATCATACATATGTCCTCTCTTGCATCTGGTTCCTTTTGTCAGACCCATAATGCTTTTGAGATGCATTAATATTCTTCCAAATATCAGTATTTTCTTTTTATTTCTAAGTAGTTGGTCCACTATAATGAATATACCTCCATTTGTTTACCTTTTGACCTACTGATGAACATTTAAGTTGCTGCCAGTTTTGGACAATTATTATAAATGAAAATTCTATGATCATTTGTGTGCAAGTACTTTGTAACTAGTTTTCCTTTTCTTAGGTAAATGCTTAGGACGTCATACTTGCTGGTCATAGGCTAAGTGTATGTTGACTTGACTCTAAATCTTTATTTTTCACTGATGTATCTCTACCATCTAGAATAAGTGTCTGGCATGTAGTAAGCACTCAATAAATTTTTACTAATTGAAAACTTCAACAATAATAGTTAGAAGGGATATAAGTCCAGATTTCTCTGAGCGTCAAGTTAGAGCTCTGTCCACTGATTCAAACTGACTAAACCAGGTAAGATTATTGGTGCATATGATTCATTTCAGACTTGGGTCAGTGTCTGTGTGAGCAACCTCATGAGGTCCTTGGTGCAGCTATTCACAATGGAGCATGAGTGGGACAGCCTGGACGCCTGGCAGTGTTTCTCTGGCCTTTATATTCCAGGCTTTGCCTGACTGTATCCTTCCCACCAGGGAGCTGCTGTTATAATCCCAGAGTTCTCTCTCTCTCTCTCTCTCCACTCTGGTAATCCCATGACCCTGCTGCCTGGAGAGGCAAGTTCCTCTGACAATACTGCCAGCCCAGAGACGCATGTGCATGATTGGATTCATCACCTGGTGACTGCAATTAAAATTCCTCTCCTTTGATTTACTTTGGTTGAAAGAAAGAAATCACTTACGTTCTTGGAGATGCAGATAAGAGATGATACACGTCCCATTCATTTCCTGGAGAGTGACACTTCCCGCCACTCACACAGATGGGAAAGAAACTTCAAATCACACCCACGCCTGACTACAACTATCAAAGGAAAGATGAGGTGGTGAAGGGAGAAAAAGAGAAGAGAAGAGAAGAAACAGTCCAGAGGAAGGAGATAGTGAGAAACATGCGTGATATTTCCAGGAAGAAGATTTAAACCAAAGAAAGATATACTTCTGCTTGATTCACAGAAGTGTCTTTTCCAGTGAGAATGTGGCCCTTCTTTTCAATCAATTGAATAGAGTCAGATCATCTCAAAGACAGTATATAGTCATTCCCGGAGACAGAGGTTGTGGGTCTCCCATAGACACCAAAATTGGAGAATCCTCAGTCCTTTATATATGACATAGTATTTGCATAAGCTAAGCACATTCTCCTGTATACTTTAAATCATCTCTGATTTAACACCTAATACAATGCAAATGCTATGTAAGTAGTTGCTGGGACATGGCAAAATCAAATATTGCTTTTGATGACTTTCTCTATTTTTTAGCATGTTTTTGATCTGTGGTTAATTGAAACTTTGTAGATACAGAAAGTCAACTGT
Organism: Redunca redunca; assembly: GCA_006410935.1. Classification (NCBI taxonomy): domain Eukaryota; kingdom Metazoa; phylum Chordata; class Mammalia; order Artiodactyla; family Bovidae; genus Redunca; species Redunca redunca. The sequence goes on from SJYQ01002230.1 coordinate 1,124,105, forward strand.
AAAACATTTCTTATCTTGCAGGGTCTGTGGTAGGAAGTAGAGGTAGGAAGTAGAAGTTTCATGAACTTCTTGACATAGGGGGAAGGGCAGTAAAGGCATCTGTCTTTCATCAGAGACTCAAAGGGGGTCCCATCAGTGTGCTCAGCTGCTCAGCTGTGTCTGACTCTTTGTGACCCCGTGGACTGTAGCCTGCCAGGCTCCTTGCATGGGATTTCCCAGGCAAGAATACTGGAGCAGGTTTCTATTTCCTCCTCCAGGGGATGTTAACAATCCAGGGATCAAACCCACATCGCCTGCATCTTCTGCATTGGCAAGCAGATTCTTTACCACTGCCCCATCTGGGAAGCCCCCAAAGGGGTCTCATGATAACAAAAAAAGTTAAAAATAAGCTGACCTAGTAAATCTTGATATTTACAGTTCAGGATACTTAAATCCAACAAGAAAGGAAACATACTCAGATTCATATCACTGATCATATTTATGTCAGAATCAAAGGGAGCATCCAAGTCTGACTCTCATATTCTCCCGCTCCTGTTCTGCTCGCTTGCTAGTAGGAGGTAGAGCATTTGCTCTGTATTCCAATCAGACCACCTGCAACATGTCGTGGAGGAGAGTAAAGAGGTGTAACTGATGCCATTTGACAGGCGAGGCAAAGGAGCTCAGAGAACTAGTCAACTAACTTCTTCATGAGGTACTTAGGAGACCTAAACTGCTGTGGCTTCAAGGACCATAATCCTAATCCCTTCTTATGACAACAGATCCTTTTACCCCATCTCCAAACCTACCCCAGGTCAGCAGGTGCTTCCCCTGGTCGGTAGGTGCCCAATATGCTACTGGAGATCAGTGGAGAAATAATCCCAGAAAGAATGAAAAGACGGAGCCAAAGCAAAAACAACACCCAGCTGCGGATGTGACTGGTGGTAGAAGCAAAGCCCGATGCTGTAAAGAGCAATATTGCATAGGAACCTGGAATGTTAGGTCCATGAATTAAGGCAAATCAGAAGTCGTCAAGCAGGAGATGGCAAGAGTGAATGTCGACGTTCTAGGAATCAGCGAACTGAAATGGACTGGAATGGGTGAATTTAACTCAGATGACCATTATATCTACTACTGTGGGCAGGAATCCCTTAGAAGAAATGGAGTAGCCATCATGGTCAACAAAAGAGTCCGAAATGCAGTACTTCGATGCAATCTCAAAAATGACAGAATGATCTCTGTTCATTTCCAAGGCAAACCATTCAGTATCACGGTAATCCAAGTCTATGCCCCAAACAGTAATGCTGAAGAAGCTAAAGCTGAACAGTTCTATGAAGACCTACAAGATCTTCTAGAACTAACACCCAAAATAGATGTCCTTTTCATTATAGGGGACTGGAATGCAAAAGTAGGAAGTCAAGAAACACCTGGAGTAACAGGCAACTTTGGACTTGGAGTACAGAAGGAAGCAGGGCAAAGGTTAAAAGAGTTTTGCCAAGAGAACTCACTGGTCATAGCAAACACCCTCATCCAACAACACAAGAAAAGACTTTACACATGTATATCACCAGATGGTCAATACCAAAGTCAGATTGATTATATTCTTTGCAGCCAAAGATGGAGGATCTGTATACAGTCAGCAAAAACAAGACCAGGACCTGACTGTGGCTCAGATCATGAATGTATTATTGCCAAACTCAGATTTAAATTGAAGAAAGCGGGGAAAACCACTAGACAATTCAGGTATGACCTAAATCAAATCCCTTACGACTATACAGTGGAAGTGAGAAATAGATTCAAGGAATTAGATCTGGTAGAGTGCCTGAAGAACTATGGATGGAGGTTCGTGACATTGTACAGGAGACAGGGATCACGACCATCCCCAAGAAAATGGCTGTCTGAGGAGACCTTACAAAAAGCTGTGAAAAGAAGAGAAGCAAAAAGCAAAGGAGAAAAGGAAAGATATACCCATTTGAATGTAGAGCTCCAAAGAATAGCAAGGAGAGATAAGAAAGCCTTCCTCAGTGATGAATGGAGGAACCAGAGATCAAATTGCCAACATCCATTGGATTATTGAAAAACTAAGGGAATTCCAGAAAAAACATCTATTTCTGCTTTATTGACTATGCCAAAGCCTTTGACTGTGTGGATCACAACAAACTGTGGAAAATTCTCTGAGATGGGAATACCAGACCACCTGACATTCCTCTTGAGAAATCTGTATGCAGGTCAGGAAGCAACAGTTAGAACTGGACATGGAACAACAGACTGGTTCCAAATAGGGGAAGGAGTACGTCAAGGCTGTATATTGTCACCCTACTTATTTAACTTATATGTAGAGTACATCATGAGAAACGCTGGGCTGGAAGAAGCACAAGCTGGAATCAAGATTGCCGGGAGAAATATCAATAACCTCAGATATGCAGATGACACCGCCCTTATGGCAGAAAGTGAAGAAGTAAAGAACCTCTTGATGAAAGTGAAACAGGAGAGTGAAAAAGTTGGCTTCAAGCTCAACATTCAGAAAACGAAAATCATGGCATCTGGTCCCATCACTTCATGGGAAATAGATGAGGAAACAGTGGAAACAGTGGCAGACTTTATTTTGGGGGCTCCAAAATCACTGCAGATGGTGACTGTAGACATGAAATTAAAAGATGCATACTCCTTGGAAGGAAAGTTATGACCAACATAGTATATTCAAAAGCAGAGACATTACTTTGCCAATAAAGGTCCATCTAGTCAAGGCTATAGTTTTTCCAGTAGTCATGTATGGATGTGAAAGTTGGACTATAAAGAAAGCTGAGCACTGAAGAATTGATGGTTTTGAACTGTGGTGTTGGAGAAGACTCTTGAGAGTCCCTTGGACTGCAAGGAGATCCAACCAATCCAACCTAATGGAAATCAGTCCTGAATGTTCATTGGAAGGACTGACGCTGAAGCTGAAACTCCCAACACTTTGGCCACCTGATGAGAAGAGCTGACTCATTTGAAAAGACCCTGATGCTGGGAAAGATTGAAGGCGGGAGGAGAAGGGGATGACAGAGGATGAGACGGTTAGATGGCATCACCGACTCAATGGACATGAGTTTGAGTTAACTCCTGGATTTGGTGATGGCCAGGGAGGCCTGATGTGCTGCAGTCCATGGGGTCTCAAAGAGACAGACTGAGCGACTGAACTGAACTGAATCAGATCTACACGTGAGTGGGTGTGTCACTCAGGTTGAGCCAATCAAATTATGCCCTCCCTTGGTGAGTGTTATTTGATGAGGGGGTGGACACAGGATCAAGCTGAGCCAATCAGAAACCTCCTGTGGAATTTTTTTAAAAATAAAATTAGAGGTGGGTTCTTCTGTTGTTCTCTGGTGTGAAATATAGGAAGAGACTGCAGATGAAATGGGAACTACATAGAGAAGGCTAAGAGAGTAAGACCTCCTGAAACTAGGATGAGGAGCAAAGGACAAAGCCAGAAAACAATTCTGACATCAATCCCTTGGTTCCCGCCCGCCCCCGCCGCCCCCCGCCGCCCCGCAAGGCTCACATTTCCATCACTCCCTTATCTGTGAGCTGTCCGAGTATGTTCTTAATAATTCTCTGTTGCAGGAAGCTGAAACAGGAGAGAATGTTTAGATCCAGCTGGTACCAGCTTGATGTGCCATTTGTAACTGAATGGGTCTAAGTGTGACACAAGTGACCTTGTCCCTTGGAATAAGTCTCTTTGAAAATATCTTTGATATTATTTTACACAACTACTTATACTCTTTCCGTGCCAAAACGGAGCAGGAAGATTCCAGGAGGGGCTAGGGTTGGGCATTTCACCATACCACTGACTGTGGAATTCCAGAGGAAGAGCCATTGCCTGTTGTTTATAATTTCAAAGTTACGAGGAGGTTTGCTCATCCATTTACTCTCTCATTCTCCCTGTCCTCTCTTTGCTCTGATACTCTTTCCTTCCCGCTGACGTCTTCTAATATCCGTGGAGTTCTGATGCCCCCTGCTGCTGACTGCGAGCTTTCCTGCCGGCTGCAGCAGTCACACGCTTCCCTGGTTGCTGGTCTGTCTCATTCTTGGTTTTCCCTGCCTGTGTCATCTTTGCGAGCTCTTTCTTCTCGCATTCTGTTTCTCTCCTGTGTTGTCTAAGTGACCGTCTCTACTTCCTTACCATCTTTCTGTGCCACCTGTGTCTTATTCCCGCATTCTTTGTTTCCGCATCTTTCCTTCCACCTACTTTCTCAGTTTCACTTTCTGATCAGGTTCTCTCCGCCTGAGTGTTTACACCGCAGCTCACATTTCTGAATTCCTGGGTTCCTGTATCTTGGTCTGTTTCAGTGGCTCAGTTTCTGTTGCATACCTTCACCCACTCATTGGTGGAGCATTTTCTCTTACAAGGAAACCCACCAAATGTTCCTCCGACTGTCTGAAGAAAATCTGACCAGGAGATGGTCAGCTTTACTGAACAGCTGGGGTGGCTATCTCTGAATAGAAAGTTCCTCCAAGAAGGAAATATCTTTCATTAGATTTCAGAAAGTTAGATTTCTTCTGCGGTCTTTACCACCTGCTGGCTTTGTGAGGCTGAGCAAGTTATTTAACTTTTCTGAGCTATAGGTTTTAAAAATGTATGCCTCACAGTGGTGGAGGGGGACGGGGAGGAGGTGTCAGAAGGCTGTGGACCATCTTCTAGATCCGAGAGGAGAATGCGGCTCTGAAGCTCCCTGTAAGAGAGCAGTGCCTGTCACCGCCGTGCTCTGGGGCACTGCGCATGAAATGCCTGCTCAGGAGGTCCTGCTGACGAGTAGATTCCTTCTGTTAACAAATAGGACTAATAATATTCCAAGAACCCCACTGGCCAGAGTTTGTTTATCTGCCAAAGTGAGCTAATATTAGCATTTGAGACAAACATCCAAACAACCTAACCAAAGTGTATTAGCCATCCGTCTGGGATCACGGAAGGGAACCATCAGTGGTCTAATAAAACTTTGAATGACTGAGGTTTACTTGTGAGTCATCCCTGACTCCTTCTGCTCAGCTTTTTATAGTCATCTTTTCTTGGCTTGTCCTCCCAATCTAGCCCATTTTCTCCACCGCCTACACCTCTATTCTGGACTAAGACCATTGTTTACAACAACATGTACATGTCTGTAAAGTCTAAGTTGGTGGGTTTCTCTGATGGCAATAACTGTGTCATGACCAACTTCTGATTTCCCAGGGTGATTAACAGCTTGTCGTTTTAAAGGCAGTAGACACTCCTGTTTTGTTTTTGTTTTCTGAAGGTCAAAAGAGTGGGAGGAAACAGTTCACGCATGAAAGGGAGAGGAAGAGGAAAATATAAAAGATAGGAAGAAAGGGAGAGAAATGTTTAAAAGTGGTTTTTTGTCATATTATAGGACTCCACTAAGACATTGGAGAAGGTGATGGCACCCCACTCCAGTACTCTTGCCTGGAAAATCCCACGAATGGAGGAGCCTGGTGGGCTGCAGTCCATGGGGTCGTGAAGAGTCAGGCATGACTGAGCGACTTCCCTTTCCCTAAGGCATAGAGTGCACATGATTATTGGTTTCCTTATTTTGTCTAAGCACTGATTACCTTCCATATTACAAAAATATGGAAAGGTAAAGGACAAAGAGCCCACTGAATATCAAATTGGAAGTGAAATTTTAACATTTCTCACAATAGAAAGTAATCCAGTGAGAAAGCAGGACTTGCTTTACAGAACAACTTTTGTAGGTGCACCTTTATCCCGCAGAGCAAAGACGCCTCCGTGGCCCACATACTTCCTTTTCTTTCTGCCAGCGCCAGGGAGACGACCAGCACGCGGGCGCCCCGACAGTGCTGTCCCCACTGTCATCATCGCTTTCCCCACAGCACAGCCTCCCCAGGACAGATACTGGCAATCGACACCAAACACCTCACACTTAAATCCGTCAATGAAAAGGCTGTTACAATAACAGCAGCAATTTTATGTGGCTACTGATTTCTTTTGGGCCTCCCAGACCCAAAGGTAGGAAATAATAACTGGTCATTTTTCATCAAGACAGACAACACAGGGAGACAGTTGGAGCAGAGGTGCTTCCTGTGAGCAAGCGCTGCCCGGAGAAAAGATAAAACCCACCTCCTGCTAGGTTTCTAATGCTTGTGTTGATGAAGAGCAGCAGCAGGCATCCTCACCCACACAGCAATCAAAGCAGCCCAGTCCTGCGTCCCTGGGCAGACTCATCGCCAGGGTTTAACATGAGCCTCCAGACGAGGCTGTGTGGCTGGTAAAAGGAGAACCATCATCCTCATTTCACAGATGGGCAGAGCCTCGCAGGGGAGGGGGAACCCAGGAGAGAGCACAGAGCTTCTTCCTCTTCACCCAGTTTTTTGTCCTCCTTGGCCCCTTCACATTAAACGGCAAGGAGAGGACCTAGCGATACAGATCCAGACATGGGTGGAGTCACACCAAAGCATGGATTTGAGGAATATGTAAAGACCTGGGGAAATGTGTATGCTATAAAATGAGGTTAAAGAAGACCAATGTATGAATTACAATCCTGATTTTGTAAAAAGTTTAGATAGATACACCACACTTTATTTATTAACCAAAGTTATCTCCGGATGGTGATATCATGAGTGACTTCCGCTTCTTCCTTGTGTTTTATACATTTCTTATAGCATGCATATGCATGCATGCTAGGTCACCTCAGTTGTCCCCAACAATTTGTGACGCCATGGATGGTCACCCACCAGGCTTCTCTGTCTGTGAATTCTCCAGACAAGAATACTGGAGTGAGTTGTCATGCCCTCCTCCAGGGGATCTTCCTGACCCAGGGATCAAACCAGCATCTCTTGTGTCTCCTCCATTGGCAGGTGGATTCTTTACCATCTGAGCCACCAGGGAAGCTAGTATTTTTGAAAGTTAATTTGAATATATAATTTGAATTTATCATGTATCTTACACACACACACACACAAATCAAAGCAGATAATCTCAAGAAAAACAACCTTTTTTTTTAAACCATTTTCTCTTGTTTTATCCTACAGCAGCAATAAAACCCGCAGTAGAATGCAACGACTGTGCTGGAACGCATCCCCAGTCGTCTCCGTAATCCAAAAGTCAAAGGCTTGCTTTCTCTGAGCTTCACAGTCTTCACCTATCCGAAAAGCCATATTTCACTTTCTGGCCTAATTTATATGGTTTTTGAAAAGCAAATGAAGAAATAAGATTCTGTGGCTGGAGCCCAAGTGTGCAGGCAGACAGAAACAGGGGTGTGATGTAAGAGGGGGATCCCTGCTCTCGAAACCAAAAATGTATTCAGAATTTCTGTCTCCGCCAAGCTGTAATATGCAGCAGCCCCCATGATTATCTCCTCATAATCAAATGGGTGCAAATCTAGGGCAGCAGATGCAGCTCTAGTGGAGGGGGTGGGAGCCTCTAATTGCAGGATTTACATGAGATGAGATTTCCCCAGAGGCAGAGAAACCTACTGCCGTGGAGACAGCCGGAGCTATCTTCCATAACAGAGGATAGGGAGGCTTTGAGAAGAGGCTCTGTTAGGATCGGCCCTCCATGTTCTTAGAGGATGAATTAGATTTAAGGAAACCTGATTGAACAGATAGTTTCTGCGAGGCACTATGAAACCAGGAGACAAATCACGCCGTGGGGAAGAAATGAGAATTGAGGACTAATATTTGTCTGGTGCTTTTTGTGGGTCAGGTCCTCTGTTAAACTCTTTATTTAAATTGTCATATTGACTCATTACAATCAAGGAGGTAGAGATGAGGCTCAGTAACTGGCTCAATGCCTCAAGCACTCCTTCAGCAGGAGCCTCCTAGAACCTTTGGGGTCTGTACAGATGCCAGGCTCTCCCACACTGGGCTTCCTTTTCAGGGGCTGTTCCTTTAACCCAGGAAGGAAGCCCTTCTTACCTTCCCCACTTGAACTAATACACCTTCAAGAATTAGTTCAACTGCAACCTTTTCCAAGAAGCCTTCTTCCCCCTACCTACTCTTAGGCCATTTGAGAGTCGCAACTCTTCTACTGCAGTTTCCATAGAATCATGTATCTGCTTGGGCTTTCCTTGGTGGTTCAGTGGTGAAGAATCCATCTGCATTGCAGGAGACACGGGTTCAAGCCCTGGGTTGGAAAGATCCCCTGGAGAAGGAAATGACAATCTACTCCACTATTCTTGCCTGGGAAATCCCATGGACAGAGGAGCTTGGTGGGCTATAACCCATGGGATTGCAAAGAGTCAGACAAGATTTAGTGACTAAACACACACACACACACACACACACGTGTACTCACTTGTCTGTATCCCTCACTACACTGCATGCATTTTTTAAAAATTCTGTTAGAATTGTGGTGCCTAACAGAAAACTAGAGAAAAAGCAGGTGCTCAATAAATGTTTGTTTTCTAAGACTTCATGGAAATAAAAGAAAAAGATAAACAGATGGATAAATGGATGGGTAAATAGACGAGGATGTGAATTAAGCCATCAGTGAGAGACAGCATGAATGTTTCTGATACAGCTCTGACTGGTGCAGAATGTAGATGGTGAAAGGAGGTAACAGTGACTGGAGAGCAGCAGTGATGGCAAAGACAGAAGGGCCACAAATACCAACATCAAAACAATGCCTCATCCAGGAAGACCATGAGTATGTTTAGCTTGCCGTTTCCCCAAAGTAGCATCAGACTTCTTGCAATTGACTTGTGCATTTTGGAAACGTCCCACCATCCTGCCAGTTTCTTATCTGGTGCATCCTTTTTTTATTTTTACATAGTCTTTTATTTTATTTTAAAATATAAATCTATTTATTTTAATTGGAGGTTAATTACTTTACAATATTGTATTGGTTTTCCCATACATCAACATGAATCCACCACAGGTATACACGTCTTCCCCATCCTGAACCTCCCCCCGTCCCCCGCCCCCCCTCCCCGCACCCTCCCTCTGCTG
>SJYQ01002230.1:1133965-1151607 GCA_006410935.1 Redunca redunca
AGTTGCTTGTATATTTTTGAGATTAGTTGTTTGTCAGTTGCTTCATTTGCTATTATTTTCTCCCATTCAGAAGGCTGTCTTTTCACTTTGCTTATATTTTCCTTTGTTGTGCAGAAGCTTTTAATTTTGATTAGATCCCATTTGTTTATTCTTGCTTTAATTTCCAGAATTCTGGGGGGTGGATCATAGAGGATCCTGCTGTGGTTTATGTCGGAGAGTGTTTTGCCTATGTTCTCCTCTAGGAGTTTTATAGTTTCTGGTCTTACATTTAGATCTTTAATCCATTTTGAGTTTACTTTTGTGTGTGGTGTTAGAAAGTGATCTAGTTTCATTCTTTTACAAGTGGTTGACCAATTTTCCCAGCACCACTTGTTTTAATTTCATGGCTGCAATCACCATCTGCAGTGATTTTGGAGCCCCAAAAGATAAAATCTGACACTGTTTCCACTGCTTCCCCATCTATTTCCCAGGAAGTGATGGGATCAGATGCCATGATCTTCGTTTTCTGATTGTTGAGCTTTAAGCCAACTTGTTCACTCTCCTCTTTCACTTTCGTCAAGAGGCTTTTTAGTTCCTCTTCACTTTCTGCCATGAGGGTGGTGTCATCTGCATATCTGAAGTTATTTGAGTTTCTCCCTGCAATCTTGATTCCAGCTTGTGCTTCTTCCAGCCTGTGCTTCTTCTAACCCAGTATTTCTCATGATGTACTCTGCATATAAGTTAAATAAGCAGGGTGACAATATACAGCCTTGACATACTTCTTTTCCTATTTGGAACCAGTCTGTTGTTCCATGTCCACTTCTAACTGTTGCCTCCTGACCTGCATACAGGTTTCTCAAGAGGCAGGTTAGGTAGTCTGGTATTCCCATCTCTTTCAGAATTTTCCACAGTTTATTGTGATCCACACAGTCAAAGGCTTTGGCATAGTCAATAAAGCAGAAATAGATGTTTTTCTGGAACTCTCTTGCTTTTTCCATGATCCAGCGGATGTTGGCAATTTGATCTCTGGTTCCTCTGCCTTTTCTAAAACCAGCTTGAACATCTGGAATTTCATGGTTCATGTATTGCTGAAGCCTGGCTTGTAGAATTTTGAGCATTACTTTACTAGCGTGTGAGATGAGTGCAATTGTGCAATAGTTTGAGCATTCTTTGGCTTTGCCTTTCTTTGGGATTGGGATGAAAACTGATCTTTTCCAGTCCTGTGGCCACTGCTGAGTTTTCCAAATGTGCTGGTATATTGAGTACAGCTCTTTCACAGCATCATCTTTCAAGATTTGAAATAGCTCAACTGGAATTCCATCACCTCCACTAGCTTTGTACATAGTGATGCTTGGTAAGGCCCATTTGACTTCACATTCCAGGATGTCTGGCTCTAGGTGAGTGATCACACCATCGTGATTATCTGGGTCATGAAGATCTTTTTTGTACAGTTCTTGTGTGTATTCTTGCCACCTCTTCTTAATATCTTCTGCTTCTGTTAGGTCCATATCATTTCTGTCCTTTATCGAGCCCATCTTTGCATGAAATGTTCCCTTGGTATTGCTAATTTTCTTGACTAGATCTCTATTCTTTCCCATTTTGTTGTTTTCCTCTATTTCTTTGCATTGATTACTGAGGAAGGCTTTCTTATCTCTCCTTGCTATTCTTTGGAACTCTGCATTCAAATGGGAATATCTTTCCTTTTCTCCTTTGCTTTTCACTTCTCTTCTTTTCACAGCTATTTGTAAGGCCTCCTCAGGCAGCCATTTTGATTTTTTGCATTTCTTTTCCATGGGGATGGTCTTGATCCCTGTCTCCTGTACAGTGTCACGAACCTCCGTCCATATTTCATCGGGCACTCTATCAGATCTAGTCCCTTATATCTATTTGTCACTTCCACTGTATAATCATAAGGGATTTGATTTAGATCATACCTGAATGGTCCAGTAGTTTCCCCCACTTTCTTCAATTTAAGTCTGAATTTAACAATAAGGAGTTCATGATCTGAGCCACAGTCAGCTCCTGGTCTTGTTTTGGCTGACTGTATAGAGCTTCTCCATCTTTGGCTGCAAAGAATATAATCAGTCTGATTTCGGTGTTGACCATCTGGTGATGACCATGTGTGGAGTCTTCTCTTGTGTTGTTGGAAGAGGGTGTTTGCTATGACCAGTACATTTTCTTGGCAAAACTCTATTAGTCTTTGCCCTGCTTCATTCTGTATTCCAAGGCCAAATTTGCCTGCTACTCCAGGTGTTTCTTGACTTCCTACTTTTGCATTCCAGTCCCCTATAATGAAAAGGACATCTTTTTTGGGTTCTAAAAGGTCTTGTAGGTCTTCATAGAACCGTTCAGCTTCTTCAGCATTACTGGTTGGGGCATAGGCTTGGATCACCATGATATTGAATGGTTTGCCTTGGAAACGAACAGAGATCATTCTGTCATTTTTGAGATTGCATTGAAGTACTGCATTTTGGACTCTTTTGTTGACCATGATGGCTACTCCATTTCTTCTAAGGGATTCCTGCCCACAGTAGGAAATATAATGGTCATCTGAGTTAAATTCACCCATTTCAGTCCATTTTAATTCACTGATTCCTAGAATGTCGACATTCACTCTTGCCATCTCGTTTGACCACTTCCAATTTGCCTTGATTCATGGACCTGACATTCCACATTCCTATGCAATATTGCTCTTTACATCATCGGACCTTGCTTCTATCACCAGTCACATCCACAACTGGGTATTGTTTTTGCTTTGGCTCCATCCCTTCATTCTTTCTGAAGTTATTTCTCCACTGATCTCCTGTAGCATATTGGGCACCTACAGACCTGGGGAGTTCCTCTTTCAGTATCCTATCATTTTGCCTTTTCATACTGTTCATGGGGTTCTCAAGGCAAGAATACTGAAGTGGTTTGCCATTCCCTTCTGCAGTGGACCACATTCTCTCAGACCTCTCCACTATGACCCACCCATCTTGGGTGGCCCCACAGGGCATGGCTTAGTTTCATTGAGTTAGACAAGGCTGTGGTCCATGTGATCAGATTGGCTAGTTTTCTGTGATTATGGTTTCAGTGTGTCTGCCCTTTGATGCCCTCTCACAATACCTACTGTCTTACTTGGGTTTCTCTTACCTTGGACATTGGGTATCTCTTCACGGCTGCTCCAGCAAAGCACAGCCACTGCTCCCTACCTTGAATGAGGTCACCCTTCTTGACCTTGAACGTAGAGTAGCTCCTCTCAGACCTCCTGCGCCCGCGCAGCCACCACTCCTTGGACATGGGGTTGTTCCTCACATATATATATATGCGTTAATATACTATGTTGGTGTTTTTCTTTCTGACTTCATTCTGTATAATCAGCCTCAGTTTCATCCACCTCATTAGAACTGACTCAAATGCATTATTTTTTTATAGCTGAGTAATATTCCATTGTGTATATGTACCACAACTTCCTTATCTATTTGTCTGCCAATAGACATCTAGGTTGCTTCCATGTCCTGGCTATTGTAAACAGTGCTGCAATGAACATTGGTGTACACATGTCTCTTTCAGTTCTGGTTTCCTTGGTATGTGTGCCCAGCAGTGGGATTGCTGGGTCATATGGCAGTTCTGTTTCCAGTTTTTTAAAGAATCTCCACACTGTTCTCCATAGTGGCTGTACTAGTGTGCATTCCCACCAACAGTGTAGGAGGGCTCCCTTTTCTCCACACCCTCTGCAGCATCTATCATGTGTAGACTTTGTGATGGCAGCCATTCTGACCGGCGTGAGATGACCCCTCATTGTGGTTTTGATTTGCGTGTCTTTGATAATGAGTGATGTTGAGCATCCTTTCCTGTGCTTGTTCACCGTCAGTCTTCACGACACCATTAGCACGGTAGGTGAGATCCTTCCTTGGAGAGGTGAGAAAACTGAAACTGAGTGAGACTGCTTAGTTTCCTCTGGTCTGAAAGTGAAAGTGAAGTCACTCAGTCATGTCCGGCCCTTCACAAAGTTTGTGTTTCCTTTCCTTTCTCTCTTTCCTCTGAAACTATTAGTACTAACACAAAGCTGATCCTCTTCACTTTCTGGATACATGGAAGGGCCAACCCTTCTTAGCTCTTTATACTTAGGATGAGCCATGTGCCTACTTCTGAGCAATGAGCCTGAGCAGAAGTACATATGCCATTGGGAGACAGAAAGCATTTTCATTGCTGGTGCAATATTCTTCATCTTCCCATCCCTCTGTCAAAGGTCCATGGTCCCTATGCAGCCCACACTTAGCGAACATAGGACAGACTGATTTCAGGACCAACTCCATTATGCACTCTTGTTCACTGAACAGCCGGCCCATCCAGAAGGGGCAACCCTATTCAGAAATAAGGAGTCCACCATCTTGTTTAAATAAACCATTATAGTGATTATTAAAACACACACACACACACACACACACACACACACACACACACATACACATGTTCTTTCTCTGTTGAAGCTTCATGTTGATAAAATAGTCATAAGACTAAAGCTGCCTGGATAGCTTAGCTTTTGCCCTAAAGAGAGGCATGGATTTTATATAACTGAGAATTAAACTTTATCAATGTTAATCCTAAAACCTTTGGAGGTTGTCTGCTCACCCCTTTTCACCTAATAAATGTAGAAGCTCCTATGAAGAATAGCAAACCTAATTTCTGCCCTCTAAGCCCCCCACCCAACCCTGCTAGATCAGAATTCCTGTGCCCACACTTTCCAGAGCTTTTTCCTGTTCTCTATACATAGTGCTCCCCTGGTGAGCTTCTACAGACCATTAATCATGACCCTGTAATCATCTCTGAAAGAGCACTTAAGTTCAGTCCCTGATCAATATTCCTCCCCATTCCTCCCCCGACTGCCCTCCTCCTACTCCCTTCTCCTGCATCACTGAAATAAACAAGTTAGGCTATCCCCAGACGACCCACACTCCAGGTGGCTTTGCTTGCCAGATCCCCACCTGCACCACTGCAGACCCACTGACCTAGGAATTGCTGAAAGATCACAGTCTAGAAAGATCTTTTGCAAATTTGAACACCTTTGGAGCTGGAAGATGTCACCCAGGGGTAGAATTAAGAATATGGGGAATGAAATCTACATGCCTGCCTGCCCTTTACAGCAGAGCTGCAAGGAAACATTCAGTTTCCCACAATAACACCTCTAGGGGCAAGGCATTCACTAAGCTCGCAAGACATCTTCTTTAACCTTTGGGCATTTCTGATTTTTCAGATAGTTCTTCATTGTCTCGTGCTTGTGTATGCCATCCAGGGCCCTGAATGTACCACTACAGAGTCAAGTAGATAGATCTGTTCTTCTTCCTCACAACAGTTCTTTAAGAATTTGAAAAAAGATGCAGGCTCTTCTCCATCTGGCCACAGTAGCCCCCCTCCTTTGAATTTAAGCCTTCTCGTTTATACATCGGGCTTCACAGGTGGCACTAGTAGTAAAGAACATGCCTGCCAATGCAGAAGATGTAAGAGACATGGGTTCAATCTATGGGTAGGGGAAATCTTCTGGAGAAGGGCATGGCAACCCATTCCAGTATTCTTGCATGGAGAATCCCGTGGACAGAGGAGCCTGGCAGGCCATAGTCCACAGGGTCTCAAAGAGTCTGACATGACTGAAATGACTCAGCACACACATTTACACATAAGAAAAATAACCCCGAGAGAGAGAAAGTACTTAAGCAAGATCACACGGCTCCCAATCCAGTGATCTTTGTATTTATATATGTTTATTTAATAAACATTTTTAAGCACATTTTAAATAACACAGGACTTTGAATTTGAATATGAGTCAAGCTCAGCCATAGAGGAGTGAAAATTCTAGTAAGATATGTGGACAGTTGAAACTGCTGTAGTTAGAATGAGGTGGCAGAAATTATATTTATTAAATGTCTTCTAAATGTCAGGCATTGTCAGGTACCTCTCATATATTATTTCATCTAATTTTTCAACTACACTCCAAGGCTGGCAATATTGCCCAATCTTGCTGATTTAAAAACTTTAACACTGTTCTAGTTATCTATTGCTGCAGAACAGACCATCCAATAATGGTGGCGTGAAGCTGTTTTATTCTGCTCATGGATTCCATGGGCCAGGAGAGAAGAGATAGCTTGTCTCCAGAAAAGCTAAAATGAGTTGAGGTTGGTTCAGCTGGAACTATCAAACACCTATATGTGGCCTTGGGCTTCTGATGGCAGCTGTGTTTTACTGACCTACTGTGTTTTGCTGGAAGTCATGCATTGTCACTTCTGTTGGTGCCTAAACGGCAAGCATGGATTAATTTAGAAATTAGACTTCAGTTTAACGGGTAGATGGCAAAATCACCTGTGGGAGAAGGTATAGGAATGGAAGACAGCACTATGACATATGAAAAAGTGAAAATGTTGGTTGCTCAGTCCTTGTGACCTCATGGACTGTAGCTCACCAGGTTCCTCTGTCCAAGGAATTCTCCAGGCAAGAACACTGGAGTGGGTAGCCATTCTCTTCTCCAGGGGATCTTCCCAACCCAGGGACTGAACCCAAGTCTCCCATACTGCAGGCATATTCTTTACCGTCTGAGCCATATATGTATGGTTTAAGCTGTACAACTGGCAGTTGGTAGAAACAGGGTGTGATCCAGGCCAATCCAATTCTGGCAGGTTTTGCTATGAGACTTCAGAAAATTGTTAGATCGCTGTGTTGTTAAAGATGTCTCCATGGAGCAGATGTAGTTTGGAATGGACTTTGAAGGAAAGGAGAGATTTGTGTGTGGAGACAATATGCGTTCTGGATTCGGAGTAAAGCATGACTAAAGACAGAGGCAGCTATCATGTACTTCCCTGACCATCTCTGGGCTATTTCTATCCCCAAAGAGGAGACATGGATAATTATCCTCCCCCATCAGTGACCAGGAACACTAGGCACTGCAAGGTTCTTGCAAGTAAGAGCTGGCTTTGTTTGTCAGGTGGCAAGCTCCCCACATGGCTACTGTCCATTACACGGGCAATGAGCATTACAGAGTCCAGCTACAGACAGAGGATAGGTCTAAATGGAAGAAAAGAAAGAAAATAGCTGGATTTTGGAGGCTTAGGGCAAGCTGAAATCCTACATGATGAGGCAGATTTTGATGACAACTACAGCCCCTTGCCCTGTGGCAGTAACTTCCTGAGCCTCCAAGTAACCAAAATTAGCTCAAAAGCATTTGGCATGAGAACCTTAGAAAATTTTATGAGCTAATGGTTTTCTCATACTCAGGAAGTAAGACAAAATTTCTTTTCAAACCTAAATTATAGAGGAAGAGACTTTCAAGAAGATTCTATGAGCATCAAAATTATAATAATTTCCAATGTCTGCTTTTAGCAATCCCTCACCTACTCCAGACATTCCTGTAGCTGGGAAACCAGTATCCGAGTCCATTATACCATACACATATCTCATCATTCCTTTACTGACTATTAACCTCATGAGAATGTGTTTTATATGGAGGGTCTCTGGGTTCTGTATCCTTAGCATCCAGGAGAATGCCTGAATTTAGTCACTCAATGTTTAAGTCCCCAGCAAGGGGAAAGGGGCCTGACCAGTTTGTGGCTACAACCTTCCTTTTTGGTCTTGAGGGGACACATGTGACCCTGTAACATTGTCAATAGTCAAGATTGGTTTTCTTGTCACCCACACACCCATTCTAAATTTTGACATCAGGCATATTTAGGATGCAACCCCAGATCTTCTATTTAGTGTCTGTGTTCTTGGCCCATCCCTGAACTTTTTGGAGCTTTAATTTTCTCACACACATTTTCATCACCAGGTCAGTGTGAAGATCAAATCATGAAGGTGTTTTGCAGGTGACAATAAGGCTGGTGGCTCAGCCATCTAGTCCAGCCAACCCCAGGTTACTTCCTGCCAAGCTTGGATGATGAGAGGAAAAGGAGAAAGAAGAGAAGAAGCAAAGGGGGAAAAAGGTGGGGGACAAAGAAGAAGAACAGGAAGAAGGTGAAGAGAAAGAGGCTGGGGCATAGGAAACAGAGACACACACACACACAAGAAAGAAATGGGAGAAGAAGAGAGAAAGGGGAGAGGAGTAGGAAGATGAGAGGTGCGGAGGAAGCAGGGAAAGGAAAAAGGAAGAAAAGAGACAGGAGAGAGGGAAGATGAGTGGAAGAAACAGAGATAACCAGGCTGACAGGCTGAGAGAAAAGAAAAAGGGGGAAAGAGAAAACAGGAGGGAAAAGGATGTTGGAAAAGATTGAGGAGAGAGGGGAAAATGGGCCAAAGAGAGGGGGAAGAAGGACTGGAGAAGCCTCCTGGGGTTCCCACATTGACTGCAGGGCTCAGGGGTCACTGGCTGGAACCAGAGCCCAGGCCGCGCCCCACCGTGCAGGAGCACTGCCCCCTCTCCGACCATCCCTGTCGCCGCCACCCCTGCTGCTGAGGAGCTCTAGCCAGCCCGGAGGCAGAGCCAGGACCCCAGAGAGGCTGGGGCTCACCTCCCAGAACTAATCCTGCATTTCATGCTCCCCAGCCCCTCTGATTGGCTCTGACAATTAGCACAGCCTTGGCTTCCTGTTGAGGGCATGATGTGGGCTCCAGCAGACACCGTTAGCCCTGACTTGATGGGATTTATGCAGACTTTCACCATGACTCAGACTTTAGTAATGAGGTCTCTCGTCCAGGGTCTCTGTGCTCTGCTGCTGGCATCCTGCCCCCCGCCTTCCCGCAGTGACATCCTTTTCCATCTTTCCTCTGAGATTTGCCTAGCTTCCCTCCCAGGTTTTCAGCCAGGTTTCAGGGGTGGGGAAAGAGAGTGGTTTCTGGAACTCCTGCTTGGCAAAGAATCAGAACCTCGAAGGGCTACGCAGCTAGCCCAACACGCAGTGAGAAAACACACAGTGTGGAGAGTTGGTTTGTTTTTTTTTCTAGAGAGACGGGAGACTTTTTTCGTTTTTTAAATTATTGATTTATTTTGGTTTGTGCCGGGTCTTGGTCGCTGTGTGCAGGCTTCCTCTGGTTGTGGTGTGCGGGCTTCTCACTGCAGTGGGGGTCTCTTGTTTTTGGCGCACAGGCTCTAAGCCTCAGGCTTCAGCAGCTGCGGCACTCGGCTGCAGACTGCAGGCTCAGTAGTTTCGGTGTGTGGGCTTGGTTGCTCCGTGGCGCGTAGAATCTTCCCGGACCAGGAACGGGACCCATGTCCCCTGCATTAGCAGGCAGATCCACTGTGCCACCAGGAAGTCCAAAAGTAAAGAACCCACTACTGAAAGCCCAGGTCGTGGAAAATGCTTCTGTCCCTTTACTCTGCTTGATGCAATCTGGAATGGCCTTGCCCTGAGATAGACAAGTCTATCTCAGTGTGCAGGCAGGGAAACTGAGGTCCAGGGCGGGGAGAAGACGTGCCTGAGATCTCACAAGGAGTAGTACTTAGACCTTGAACTTGTAACTTCTGACTTTGTTCACTGTGCTTTCCGCTTATTAATTCAGTCTATTCAAGCAAATACCCAAATCAAGGATCAAGGACCAGCTTTGCTCTGAAGCCTTCCAAGACAATTAGGGCTGGCTTGGTATTACCTCCCTTTGTATCTCCTGAACCCTGAATATGCAGACCAACACGATGGGCTTCCGCTGCCATTACAATGTTATGTCTCGGGGGCTAGAATCTTCAGGGTGGAGTCCTGGTCTTATTCACTTGTGTAGCCCTGTCACTGACCCAGGCCTGGCCCAAAGTGGATGCTGCGTAAATGCTCCATGAAGGAACGAGTGAACAAGCTCCAGTCTTCCGGTCACCAGCAGTGTGTCAGAAAGCGCTGAAGATTCAGGATTTCTGCCCCTGTCCCAGTTGTCCCCTGGATCGAGTTCCTCACCCTTCTGTGGGAAGCCATCACCCTTTCTCTTGTCCCCCTGCTTCTTAATTTTGCCAAACTCCCTGGGCAATGTGCACCACCTTCCTCTTGAGAGACCGAGTAGTGCTGATTTAGACGTTTATGGAGATTTATTTGAACTTGAAAGGAGAAGCAATAAGCCTTTGAGCCCCCCAAAGCTGACATGACCGTCTTCAATGAATCACTGAGGGCTTTCCTAGGCAAACTGAATTAAATAACAGCTTTTAAAGAAACAAAGCCGGGTTATTAAATCCCAGAGGGGAAGAAAAGGAGGGAAAGGAAGGAACTAGAAGAAAGTTCAAAACACCTGGCAATCTGATTTGTATGCTCTCAGAGCTACCTGATGCCTCTTTATTCCAAGGTGGGGAGATGACTCCAGGGGAAATGACCCCACTCCCGAAGACAAAGACTCTCGGTGGGCTGTGAATGGGCAAGATACAAACAGGCAGCTATATCCGCCAGGTAGGCTATAAATCCAACCTTTATTACCTTTTATTATGTTGTTTCAACAGACTCTTAAAGACAGCACCGCAGTCAGTTGATAGCTGCACTAAATCTCTTTCATTTTCTCCCCATATTACTTTTCGCCTCCTGGATTTTTTTCTTCTCTCTCTCTTCATGAGTCAAATTTTATCGGTCTTCTCTAGAGGATGGTAGTAGAATAGAAACATTGTTTATGATTGGGAAACAAAACCCAACAACTCCCAAACCCCAAAACTGTGAGCAAGCAATGAACGAGTGTGTGTAACCTATATATGTATACATTTTATTTGTGGATAAAGCAGAAAGCCGAAGAAAAGCATAAAATGGCAAAATGAGGGCGGGGGGACTGGCAGGAACGAATTTAAAAGCAATATACTGACAAGATGTCAAAGCCTAAATTGGAATGAAAATAAACTAAGGGTCACAATTTCTAAAAGCCCTACTTAAAGAACAGAATTCTGTCACTAGCTAAAAGGTAGTTCCAAGAATATTGTGAGGTAGTGAAGTGTGGCAGAGAGATAGAGAGAACAGAAAATGAACAGGAGTTAGGAAAAAGTGAACTCTGGAATCTTTCTGTCTGAGCTCTAAAGTAGGCTCAGAAACATTTCCATGGCATTTGAAGAAACATCTTCAATGAATGTTTTCTTTCTTTTATTGATTAATTATTAGTGCCTCTTAGGAAAATTGGCTACGAGGTGCTCATTTTCTTACTACTCATCCCTAACTGTGACTCACTTGCATGCAAACAGCAGGTGTTGACCGATGACAATCGCCTTTTTTTTTTTGAAGATCCCTTAAGTTACCCTCCACTTATTTTTTTTTAACTTTTTATGTTGTATTGGAGTATAGCCAATTAACAAACAATGTCGTGATAGTTCCTGGTGAACAGCGAAAGGACTCAGCCATACATATACACGTGGCCATTCTTCCCCACACTCCCCTCCCATCCAGGCTGCCACGTAACACTGAGTAGAGTTCCATGTGTAAAACAGAAGGACCTTGTTGGTGATCCATTTTTAATACAGCAGTGTGCACGTGCCAATCCCAGACTCCCTAACTGTCCTTTCCTCTGCATCCTTCCCTGCCTCCAGTAACCCTAAGTTCATTCTCTAAGTCTGAGTCTGTTTCCGCTGTGTAAGTTTGTGTGTATCGTTTGTTTTTATATTTCACATATAAAGGATGTCATACAATACTTCTGCTCTGTGTGACTTACTCCACTCAGTCTGACATTCTCTAGATTCATCCATGTGCTGCAGATGGCATAATTTCATCCTCTTCGGGGCTGAGTAATATTCCATCATATATATGTGTCACATCTTCTTCATCCATTCCTCTATTGATGGATATTTAGGTGGCTTCTATATCTTGGCTACTGTAAGCAGTGCTACAACGAACACTGGCGTCTGTGTTTCTTTCCGTGTCGTGCTTTTCTCCAGATATGCGCCCAGCAGAGGGATTTCAGTGTTACGTGTGCACGCGTGTTCAGTCACTCAGACTCTTTGTGACGTCATGGACTGTAGCCTGCCAGGCTCCTTTGTTCATGGGATGGTCCAGGCAAGAATACTGGAGTGGGTTGCCAATTTTTCCTCCAGGAAATCTTCTTAACAGAGGGATTAAACTCACATTTTCTGTATCTCCTGCATTGCAGGTGAATCCTTTACCACTGAGCCACTGGGGAAGCCTACAGTAGCTCAGTTTTACTTTTTTAAGGAACTTTCATACTGTTCTCCATAGCGGCTATAACAACATACATTCCCACCTACAGTGTAGGACCCTCTACTTATTCTTAAAGAGTCAACTGTTTCATCTCATTCTTGAAACTGCCTCGACAGCTCTCCCTGATCTTTCTCTGAGCCCCTTGCCCTCTGTGTCCACCATCCCATGAATACTTTTTTCACCTTTATACTGCCCTTATTTTAGATCTAATTGTTAGCTCCTTGAGAACTAGAGTCATGTACACCCTTGAGTTAGGTTGCCTTGTTCACAGCTTGACTCTTTCACTTACTGCCTGTGTGATTTTGGGCAAGTTACAATCCCCAGAGAACTCTTGTTTCTTCATCTGTTAAATGGGTAAAAATACTATCATCTATATCATAGGGTTTTAATAAGAATAAAATGAGATGACAGATGAAAAGTGCTGGTTCTGCTATGCCACTTTCTAGCTAGGAGGCAATGGGCTCTTTCTCCTAAAGTTACCCGCACTCCACCTGGGTCCTTCCTAACCCTCATGCAGAGGCCAGAAGTGGCAGGGGGTTTACTGTCCTCCACCTGCTTCCCCCATCATCAATGCCATAGCCCTTAGCCAGTGAAAGATGGGAGGTGGGGAATACATGCCCCAGCTTGGGATGATCTTTGGCATATGCTAGACTGTTGGGCTTCCCTTGTAGCTCAGTTGGAAAAGAGTCTGCCTGCAATGTGGGAGACCTGAGTTAGATCCCTGGGTCAGGAAGATCTCCTGGAGAAGAAATTACTGGCTCCCCACACCAGTATTCTTGCCTGGGAAATCCCACGGATGGAGGAGGAGCCTGGAAAGCTATCACAAACAGTCAGACACACTGAGCAACTGCGCTTCCACTTTCATATAAAATGATGTGCATGAAGGCGCATAGTAGGAGTTCTATAGGGCAATCATCTTCATTCAGAAGGTAATGTCTTTCTACTCGCAGGACTAAAGCGTGTTAACTCAGATAAAGCATGGCACAGAAGTGGAATGTTTACCTCCTGCAAGGTACATGTTACTGTTAAGTCGCTACCCCAAAGACGGCAGCCCACCAGGCTCCCCCGTCCCTGGGACTCTCCAGGCGAGAACACTGGAGTGGGTTGCCATTTCCTTCTCCAATGCATGAAAGTGCAAAGTGAAAGTGAA
The DNA here is from genome assembly GCA_006410935.1 of Redunca redunca. Classification (NCBI taxonomy): domain Eukaryota; kingdom Metazoa; phylum Chordata; class Mammalia; order Artiodactyla; family Bovidae; genus Redunca; species Redunca redunca. The sequence continues at coordinate 1,147,154 of SJYQ01002230.1, forward strand.
GTCACTCAGTCATGTCCGACTCTTCGTGACCCCAAGGACTGCAGCCTACCAGGCTCCTCCGTCCATGGGATTTTCCAGGCAAGAGTACTGGAGTGGGGTTATGTCCTGTCATTACCAAGCACCTGCTTTGGTATTCCTTATGCCTCAGTATTTTGTTCAGGCAAAGCCACCCCATCAGATCAGTGCCCAGAACTTGCATATTCACCAGATAGGAAACTTTCCCTTGTTTCTAATGAGGAAACTAATTATTCAAGCCTTGTTAGAATTGCCAAACAGGGTTTCCTGCTGGGCTGTTTCATTTACTTGGCATCTCCTACTGAGAGACACCCGTACCATTCACAGAATGAGGACCAGAGAAGATAGACAACTGAATGAGAAATACCAACTGAAAATTGTCAACACCTTCCGGAGTACAGGAACAGACTGTCTTTTAACAAAACAAATTTTAGGAGTTAGACAACTCATTGCATTTATACACTTTGAAAATGTCAGAGTTAAACAATGAAATTTTATTAATAGAAGTTATCTAATCCTATGGTAGCTAAGTTTCAACTGATTAATAGCAGCTGCCGGGAGGAGTGAGGAAAGAATTGTTCCAAGGCTACTTCCTAGCTCAGTGAGAAAGTGCTGTTTCCATTAGTGATGCCTGCCACGAGCAAGGAGGTGAACAGTGTTGGATCAACTTGCCGTGCTCTTTCTAATCCTCATCTAGCTCAACTTCCTAATTTTACAGATGGGAAAACTAAGTTCTACTAGTCTGCTGATGTTTTAAAATTCCCTATGTGGGGAAAAGAAGGGTTTAGACTATGTTTATTTTTAAATGCTACTTTAGTACATGAAAATTTACTGCAATATCAAAGACTGAATATAAATAAGAATGATTTGTGTATTATGGGTAAGCATTTGGATGCAGCTAAATAGATTTTATGAGCTCTTGAATAATGTCTGATTTCTTGAATAGTTTAAACCATCTTTTTCCTTCCCTCATTGGTAACTTTGTTTTCTATCTTTATTGACTAGAAAATCTATTAAAAATGGTCTGGTATTTATTTCTTAAATATTTACTGATTCCAAAATATTAAGATGTATAAATAAATTAGACTTTACTAGGAATTTAGGAATAAACATAACAAGCATATATTATATCCATGGACATTCTCCCAGGAGTTTTAGCTTAAAGAGACGTTTTCCAGTTAGTTCATGGATTCATGGATTTTTGTTGTAATTTTTGCTGTTGCCCTAACAATTATACTAATTATAGGACTTTTAAGGCACTTTCCCTTATGTTGTCTCATTTGAACTTCACATTAGCTCTGTGAAAGATTTTATTCCCATTTATTTAGCAGAAGAGGAATGAACTTCAGAGAGAATTGGTTGAAAATACCAATTAAATAATTTTACCTCTCTTCTCTCTCCTGGAAAGAAAATCAGAGATTGCAAAGAAACTTATGTCACTGATTTGATCCTAAATTTCAGCCTCCTACATCTCTCCCATCAACTCTAATATCCCTGGATAAAAAACAGGTGTTAAGTCAAGTCACCTAATGTTAAATGCTAGTTGAAGTCACAGGAGTCTAGGGTAATAGAATGAAGGAAGTTACTTCCATTAACTTCAGAGGAGAATTCATGGGTTAGAAGGACTGAATTTGATCCTCAAAATTAGATAAAATGAAAAGAAAAAGAAGGAAATGGAAGACAACTAAGAGAAGTTGCAGAATAGTAGTATCAACACCTTATCTTGAAATCAATAGGGGAGATACTACACAGACTCCCTGGAATCAAACAAATGAAAGACTATTTCCAATGACTTACGCTTCTTGGTTGTTTCCAAAGTGACATAGAGCCACCATGAGGTCTGCTGTAGACAATGAGCCTATTCAAATATATGCATGGCATTTCAGTCCAGTTCAGTTCAGTTCAGTCGCTCAGTCAGGTCTGACTCTTTGAGACCCCATGAATCGCAGCACGCCAGGCCTCCCTGTCCATCACCAACTCCCGGAATTCACTCAGACTCACATCCATCGAGTCGGTGATGCCATCCAGCCATCTCATTCTCTGTCGTCCCCTTCTCCTCCTGCCCCCAATCCCTCCCAGCATCAGAGTCTTTTCCAATGAGTCAACTCTTCGCATCAGGTGGCCAAAGTACTGGAGTTTCAGCTTTAGCATCATTCCTTCCAAAGAAATCCCAGGGCGGAGCTCCTTCAGAATGGACAGGTTGGATCTCCTTGCAGTCCAAGGGACTCTCAAGAGTCTTCTCCAACACCACAGTTCAAACGCATCAATTCTTCAGCGCTCAGCCTTCTTCACAGTCCAACTCTCACATCCATACATGACCACAGGAAAATCCATAGCCTTGACTAGACGGACCTTAGTCGGCAAGGTAATGTCTCTGCTTTTGAATATACTATCTAGGTTGCTCATAACTTTCCTTCCAAGGAGTAAGCGTCTTTTAATTTCATGCATGGCGTTTAGTGACAAACAAACCTGTTTCTGATTTTATTATTTGCCATTTTCTGCATATGTGATTTCAAGCGTATGATTTCACTCCTTGTCTTCCTTTTTTCCCTTGCTTTTTGTTTAATCTGCCTGAAAGGAATAATGATGTCTATCTCCTGGCATTAGTGAGAGGATCGTTACTGATACAGAGAGAGAACCTGGCAGAATGTGTTCAGTGCATTCGTTTTCCGTTTCGTTTCTCACTGTCAGGAATATCTATCTGCTTCAAGAGGAAAGAAAATATTTGATTTTCCCTAAGTATAACCAAACCTGTAGATGAGAGTATCAGTGCTGAAATTGAACTTTGTGTGTCTATGTGACACAGAGTAGAACATTTCATCAATTTCTAGCACTGTTCAGCCAGGGATTTGGGGTAGATCTACAGGAAAGCATGGGAGAGACAAAATTAAATCAGCCTGGTGAATCATTCAGGGATAGTTATGCTTTTCCATTTAAAAAAAAAAATTACTTTGAATCCCGGTAGTTTCCAACTTGATCAACCAGTCATCATTCTTTAGAATAATGTTACTAAATACTTATTTAATGAGTATGAGGCAAGTGACACAATATAACATGAATAAGAACAGATAATGCGTGTTGTGATAGGTCACTTTTAATAGGACAAAACTTATTTCATGTGAAGTCTATAGGGTGAGATGGGGAAAACTAATTTTATGAAGGGAAAAAAAAAAAACATTCACACACATGCATCTCTGCCTTCATCCATACTTTTAAATGTATGTGTGCATTTATTTTTTTTCAGGTACAAGTGGCAAATCTACCTACCATACCAAAATATTTTCTCAATAAAGATCCTTGTGGATAGATTAGATGCTATTAAACACACCACTTAACATCATACATGCCAGTGTTTCTAAAGTTCAGAGAAGTAATTTCTACTTATCGTCACCTACCCCACAATCTTTTAGATGCTATATTAAAAAGACTTGCTAAATAAAAATTTTAGGGCTTCCCTTGTAGCTCAGATGGTAAAGAATCTGCCTGCAGTGCAGGAGATCCAGGTTCAGTCTCTGGTTTGGGAAGATCCCCTGGAGGAAGAAATGGCAACCTACTCCAGTATTCTTGCCTGGAGAATCCCATGGACAGGGGAGCCTGGTGGGCTACAGTCCTTGGGTTGCAAAGAGTTGGACACGACTAAGCAACAAAGCACGCATGCATGCACGTGAACATTTATTTCAGCCACCAAGCTATGATCGTATAGATTGACCACCACTATAAAACTGTTGTTTGGATACAAACATTCAATTAGATATCAGAGTATAATTTCTCTTTAGAGAGTAGCATCTTGGTCTGTTTTTCTTCATTAACACTGCAACTTGAAGAGGCTTATTGGGTATCATCTGGGCCTTCAGCTCAGTTCAGTGGCTCAGTCGTGTCCGGCTCTGTGTGACCCGTGGACTGCAGAACACCAGGCCTCCCTGTCCATCACCAACACCCGGAGTTTATTCAAACTCATGTCTATTGAGTCAGTGATGACATCCAACCATCTCATCCTGTCATCCCCTTCTCCTCCCATCTTCAATCTTTCCCAGCATCAGGGTCTTTTCCAGTGAGTCAGTTCTCCACATCAGGTGGCCAAAGTGTTGGAGTTTAAGCTTCAGCATCAGTCCTTCCAATAAATACTCAGGACTGATTTCCTTTAGGGTGGACTGGTTGGATCTCCTTGCAGTCCAAGTGACTCTCAAGAGTCTTCTTCAGCACCACAGTTCAAAAGCATCAATTCTTCAGTGCTCAGCTTTCTTTATGGTCCAACTCTCATATCCATCCATGGCTACTGGAAAAACCATAGCTTTGATTAGATGGACCTTTGTTGGCAAAGTAATGCCTCTGCTTTTGAATATGCTGTCTAGGTTGGTCATAACTTTTCTTCCAAGGAGCAAACATCTTTTAATTTCATGGCTGCAGTCATCATCTGCAGTGATTTTGGAACCCCCCCC
>SJYQ01002230.1:1151621-1169996 GCA_006410935.1 Redunca redunca
CCCCCCCCCCCCCCCCGCCACACACACAAAATAAAGTCTGTCACTCTTTCCATTGTTTCCCCATCTATTTGCCATGAAGTGGTGGGACCAGATGCCATGATCTTAGTTTTCTGAATGTTGAGTTTTAAGCCAACTTTTTCACTCTTCTCTTTCACTTTCATCAAGAAGCTGTTTAGTTCTTCTTCACTTTCTGCCATAAGGCCTTAATAGAAGTGAAAAAAATAAGAATAGATCATTTTTCTCTGGGAGGATTGCGGAAGATAAAAGTCCCCAGAGAAAGTCAAGTGGATGGGAGGTTGAGATAGTGTTCATCATCTGACGTAGAAGAGAGATGAATAGGAGGAGAGGACTTAGCCCCATGGATAGAATTAGAGCGTGGGCACAGGTGGCCACCAAGCTTCTTTCATTTATTAAAAAAATATTATGTGAAAGTATATGTAAAATAAAATATATGTAAAATATAAGAGCATCTGTATGTAACAATAATAAATGTGAAAAGCAGAGTCCTCACCCTATACAGTCTATGACCTAATGATCTCCTAGACCAGCAGTATCAGTACCTGGGAATGCTCAAAGCCCACCCGAGACCACTGAATCAGAAACATTGAGAGGCCCTCTAACCTGAGTTTTAATGAGCTCTCCTGGAGATTTTGAGAACCACTGGTCTAATGGAAAGTGTTCTGTAACGTCAGCCCCTCAAAGCTGTCCTGCTACAGAAAGTGTGAACAAGACGCAACTGTAAAGTGGCCAGAAAGTTATCAATACGTTTTTCTCCATCCCTTGCTTGTCTCTTTGCCTACACAAGCTACTTGGTACTTCTGTGACATTATCTGGTACATGGGGTCCTGAGGTGTCTGCTCATCAGAATTACCAAAGAACTGTTTATTCATTCACTCCTTCCTTTATTCATGTGACAGATATTTGTGGGGCGTTTATATCAGGCGCCGTTCCAGGCATGTTGATGCAGTGGCAAAAACACAAGCATTATCCTTGCTCTTCTAGAGTTCAGAGTCAAAACGAAACTTCAAAATATAAATAATCATAACAACAAAATAACCACAAATCTTACAGAAGATGATAAAATGTTGGAACAGAACAATCTATGTGTTGAGTGTGGCAGGGGGCAACTTAATTGGAGAGTCAGTAAGTCTCTCTCTGAAGAAGTGTTATTTAAACTAAGCTAAAGGATAAAGAGGCATTAAGAGAGTGATGAGCCTGTGCAGAGATCTGCAGAGAGGCAAAACCTCAGAGTGTTCAGGGAACTGAAAAGGGCAAATGCAGAGAACAAGGTAGGAGGTGTCACCTTGAGACCGAAATTGTACAGGTTGGTAAGAGGCCAGGGCATGCAGCCTGGGCGGACACCATGAGCAGGAAGAAGATTTCGTTGAAGTTTACAGCTATTACCATGGTTGCACAGAAGAAAAACGGATTAGATTAGAGCAATAGAAGCAGGAAGACCCCTGTGGAGGAGGCTGCCTCTCAAGTGCCCAAGTGATAGATAAACAGCCTATATGTGAAGGGGACCAACAAATAATGCAACAGCTTAAAAAGCAGGATTCCTCCATCTGGAGCAGCTTATCGCTCCCAGGAACGGCATCCAAGCTGTTTGGACTCAGAGGCATCCCCCACTCCCTCTGGATCCTAGACCTTGACAACTGAATGGATAGAAGGGTTTTTACCCCCAAGGTACCTCTTACAACTGACCTTGCTCAGAAGTCCCTTTTCCCTGGTACCACCAGTTCACTCTTACCTTTCACTTTCTTTTTCCTAAAAGTGTTGCCCTCTCACTGTTCTTTTTAAAGTGCAAATTTCCTGGGGAATTAAAGCTCTGAACTGTCTGTGATAATGCTGAGCACATCAGTTCTGTCTTGACAGAGGCAGGTTACAAGGTTCCTTGGTTACGAAGCTAAATGCTCTGACATGACCTTGGTTTCCTTCTGACCCAGGTCAGGACAGGGATGTGATGTGACTGACACTTCTTAGCCCACACTTGGCCTCTGGAGACTGGAGGTTGACACCCTCACCAGCCCTCCCCCCAGGGTGCCCAGTCATCTCTCCCTGTGGAGCTGACAGCACGTTGGCATCACTGACAAATGACTCATTTCCAGCCACATAAAATGGCTTCAATCTTCTCTTCTTTGAAGTTTCACAGATCACCTCCTCCACCCCCGGCTCTTCTGACAACTTCACTCCGGCAGTGCATTGTTAAAAGCCACACTTATTATGCCAGCATGGCACAATTAGAGTTCAGCTTTAATCACAGACATGGATCTACTGCGGTGCTTGGACGGATGCTCCTGTGGGCCCATGACTCCCACACTGGAGGCTGTGGGACTTCCTGTCCTCCCCACAGCACGGCCCCTCCCCAGAGGGCAGGGGGGTGCCTGCCCTTCCTTCTTTAGTCTTAATTTTAAATCCCCCAAGTCAGAAATCAAGGTACGAACTCAGAGTCCTTCCCCATCTCTTTTCCTCTTGGCCAGCCAGTCACCAAGTTTTCTTCTTTCCTTACCTTTGGCATTTCTCCAATGCCCACTGCCCTGCCTATGGGTCACACTGTCAGCACCATTTTTTTTTTAAAGAATATTACAAAATCTCTAGGTCCATCTCTCTGCCTCCTGTTCTGCCCCTTCCAAAACAGTCCTTCAGGCAATTGTTCTACAACGTAGATCAGTTCATCTGATTCATTGTTCTAAACTCTTTGGCAGCTTCTCATTGACCCGAGCATGAAGTCTTCAGCTTAGAAGTCAGTGCCTCTCTAGCTGGCTCTCCTGCCTCTCTGCCTCAGGCCACCTTCACCTGAGTCCTGTTCTGCCTTTGAGGGACCGGTCACTTGGAGATCTCCCCATAATTCCTACTGTAGGATGCCTGTGTACCTTTGCTCCAGCTCGTTCTTATCTGGGATACCCGGTTTTCCTTCACATCCTGCAGGGCTCATTTCAGAGCCAAGGAATCCTTCACACCCTGTTGTCCCAAAGCAACTAAGGGCCCCTTTCTAAGATACAAATGCTCAGTGGCCCGAATCTCCTGTTATGAGTCTCATTTACATACTGGTTCTTTTGCTTGTTTTTCATTCCACTGAACAATGAACTCCTCGAGGACACAAGTGGTGCCTTAGGCAACAGTGAAAGGTGGCCGGCTATGGTGTGCGTGCTCAGCCCGCAGCACCGCTTTAATAATCTTAGTGTGTGCATCCTGATCCTCCGTATAGGACCCGTTTCAGCATCGCTCACCCCATTTAATCTTCACAACAAACAGAAGGAAGTCATTGTGGCTGATTTTACAGAGGAGAAAAGTGAACCTTGGGGAGGTTTAGTAATTTGTTTTCATTCCATTAGTACCAGTAGTGCTTCTGTACCTGCTATAGGAAATCTACATGGATTTGAGTATGAAAGATATGGTTATAGAGCTAGGCCGTAAAGGATCAGAAGGAATTTATCAGTTGAAGTGGAGTGATTGAGAAGTTTATTCCAAGCAAAAAATAAAAAGGGTCCCTACACATTGACAGGGCTATAAAGGAGGGATGTAGTTAAGAAAAGGATGAGATGGTTGGATGGCATCACAGACTCAATGGACATGAGTCTGAGCAAACTCCAGGAGATGGTAAAGGACAGGGAGGCCTGGCTTGCTGCAGTCCATGAGGTCACAAAGAGTTGAACACAACTGGGCAAAAACAACCTAGCGTGGTGCGTCTCTGCTAATTGGGAGCTGTGTGATCTAAGACAGCTTCTTCACCACAGCTTCCTCATATGGAGACTGAGAATAATAAAAGCTCCGAAGTCCTGAGATTGTTGTGAAGAGACAATGAAATAATGTATATAAATGCCTAGGAATGGTCACTGACAAACAGCAATGGCTCAGTGTATCATAGCTATTTCTAACACTGCTATTCCAGTTATCAATCGCTGTGTAAGAAACTACTCCAAAACTTAATACTGTCAACCGCTTTACTCTGAACATCAGTTTTCTCAGGAAGAGCTCACTTGGGCAGATTGTCTGCGTGATACTGACTGGCACATCCACGCACAGGATGGCCTCTTCACTTGCTTGTCTGGCACCTGGGCTGGGGTGGCATTTTCTGTAGGAAAGGACGCCAGTTGTCAGCCAGCAGCTAGCTCAAGCTGTAGACCAGAGTGCCTACAAAGACAAGGTGAGCCGGAGTGGTCTCTCCAAGGATGTGAGCGTCTCACAGGCTTGTAGCTTGTTTCTCCGAGAGGAGAGTGGTCTGAGCAGAAACCTTATGAGATAGCCTCAGAAGTTGCAGAAAGCCACCTGGGACACATTCTCCTGTTCAAATAACTCACTGAGACCAGTCCAGATTCAAAGGCAAATGATTAAACTCCACCTTCCAATAGCCTACCATATGGCTAGTACTACTAGCAGTACTGTAACAGAAACAGTCACAGATGCTCCACCGCTATGAACGTATAGAGTGTGTATGAAAAAGGGATGATTAGGGGGCATGGAGCTGCTGCGAAACTATAGCACCAAAGTGGTGGAGTAGGAGGAACACTATTCCAACCTCTGCAGTTCACCCAGCAAAGCCAGTGAGAACTAAGCAAGTGGATTTCCCAGCCCCAGGGGGTGCATGTATCAACCGCGGACTCAGGGGCAGCACTCTCTGAAAAGGAGCGAGGATGCCAAGAGCATCCTTGGGATTTCTTTCCTGAATCACCTGAAATGAAGCAGCCAACTCCCTCCAGCTGCCTCTTTCGGTCTCTTACATGACGGAGGTCACACTGAGCTATTTTTCCAAACTGTGGCAGTGAGAGGATAAAAGGTCTCAGCTATCTTGGCCATCACAGCCTGGAGTTACTCATGGGGAACAAGGCAGGAGGCATAAAGAGGACACAGTAAAGTGCATGTTGTACATGAAAGACACTCTGCACCACGGTGTAGTTCACATTTCTTCTCACTGTCTGTGCTCACTTTTTTTTTAACCGTATGGGTTTTTGTCCCCATACGATATGTATGTCCTCTTTTCTCAGCTCATTGATCTGCTTAAGAAAAAGAAGAAAAACACATCTTTTTGTGGCTGACCTGCTCTTACTTGTTAATTTTATTAATGCCTCTATTATACACCTACAAACTGAGAAAGACCTGAATAATTTAACAACTTCTACAGCTATGTTATTCTTTTGAATTCTTGACACCCAATACACACAAAATTAAATGCACACAAATGTCCGTTCAGAAACACACGACATGTACACACATATGGGTGTTAAAATATTCCGGATATCCTGGGTCAGCCATGGGTCTCACCTGTTTTGCAGATGTAATCATCAATCAAACACACACACAGACACACACACACACACACACTTCATTTTTAAATATGTCCTATATTAGCGAAAGTCGCTCAGTCGTGTCCGACTCTTTGTGACCCTATGGACTATAATGTGCCAGGCTCCTCTGTCCATGGGATTCTCCAGGCAAGAACACTGGAGTGGCTTGCTGTTTCCTCCTCCAGTGTTCTATATAAATGGGACATATCTGAGATAAGGCAAATTTTACAGTTGTCTTAAATTTCCAACTTACATAGTACACACCCCAATAAAACATATGTACAAACATGTACTGACACACAGAATTCCTCTTCTCTACACAAATGCACACAAAGATAGTCAACTATTCTAAAATGTACACAACAGACACTTAACCAGAATGCACAGACGCCCTCAACTTCTTAACGTACGTCAACACTTTCCCCCCTTTAAGTGGGGTGGACTGCAGCATACTGACAGTTAACAATACTTACTTTGATGAGATAAAGACACTGAACGCTTCTGTCTGAGTGGTATAGAAAAAAGGATGCAAAATTTGGAATTGAAAAATCTCAGTTCAAATCCTTGCTCTGCCCTGAATTAATGAAATAAGCCTATAATTGTTTATCAGCTACAGTGTGCCACGTGCTATTCTGGGTGTGGAACAAGAGACACATCTGAAACAACCCCAATCTTCATAGTTCACATGGAGAGAAGGACACCTCAACAAAGGACCTGGGTGTAAATTATTTAAACACTATGGAAGAGAAATTATCACTATATTAATAATCATCAAGTCATATTGCTTTTATATTTGCCATATTATTGTTGTCACATCTATAAAAATCCATGTCCATCTTCTTTTTCACATTCTCCCACTTTTTGCTTACATACATCTCTACCTCCGAAAAGCTCCAGGCAAGCTCCAAAGTGTCTCCCCAACCCATCCTCTCTTTCTCATATGGCAGGAAAGGCTGAGTTGCCCATAACCCATTCTTGAAGTTGTGCGGCATCGCACGGCACTGATATTTAATTGCATTACTTTTACTCATCCAGCCTTGGGTCCTTGAGCTCATTGGGTTCCAGCCGCGATTAATTGGTGGAGCTCCCACTGGCTCCTGATTAGCTGCTTTTGATTAGAGTCTAATGACTTCAGTCAGTCCCTAATTCAGGGGGATGAGTTGCAAAACTGCCAGCAAACTGCTCAGACAGAATCACGTTTTCCCAAGCCCTGAAGACAGCACTTAAGCTCTGCACGTGCGACGTCCTCTCACCCACGTTCTCTTCATCATTGCCTCCGGACCTCACTGCACAGAAGAAAGTGAGGAAGGAAGCTTACGACCTGGCTCCTGGCTGCTCGAGCAGATGTCACAGGGAAAAAGGCCTAGAAGCGGACAGCCTGGCTCCTAGGAGGAAGGCGCCCGTCACAGTGAAAACCCTTGCATTGTGCCCAAAGGGAAGACTTGGTGTGTACGACCTTCCTTGACGTCTTCCCCTTCCACACCTGCTTCTTGCCTTATGCAGGAAGAAGATCCACCTCTGTGTTTTGCCTTAATCTTTGGCTACAAACACCCAGAAGCCCTGACCTATTGCAAGTTCAGAAAGCCTAGAGAAAATAGTCTCTACCCAGGATCCAAACCGACCATAACTGCCCCTGGTTCCCAGTGCTGACTCTGACCTCCCAGGCCACACAGCCCCTAACATCCTACACTAGGGAGCAAGATGGTCAGAGATACACACTTCTTCCTAAGGATGCAAAGCCCCTTGGGGTGCATTTTTTTATATGTGTTTATGTCTTTATTTAGCTTGCTGGGGCTTTGTTGTGGCACGGGCTTTCCTCTAGTTGTAGTGAGCCGGGTCTACTCCCCAGTTGCAGTACTCGGGCTTCTCATTGCGGTGGCTTCTGTTGTTATGGAGCACAGACTCTAGGGTGCTCAGGCTTCAGTAGTTGGAGCATATGGGCTCAACAGGTGCAGCTTCTGGTCTCCAGAGCACAGGCTCAAGAGTTGGGGCGCATAGACCCAGTTGCTTTGCAGCATGGGGGATCTTCCTGGATGAGGGATGGAACCCACGTCTGCTATAATGTTTGCAGGCAGACTCCCCACCACTGAGCCACCAAAGAAGCTCCTGAGGCACAACTTTAATACACAGACTCCCAAGCCCTGGAAGCCCACTTCCAAAGGCTTTCTCCTAATCTAGTACTTTATTCTGCAGATTTATGTATTTTTTCATGATTATATTTAAAAATTTTTAAGATTGATGTATAGTTGATTTAAAGTGTTATATTATTTTCAGGTGCATGACATAGTTATTCAGTTTTTCAGATTATAACCCATTAAAAGTTATTACAGGGTAATGACTATAAATCCCTACGTGATTCAATATATCCTTTTTGCTTATCTATTTTAGAGATAATAGTTTGTGTCTCTTAGCCTGGCACCCCATCTTGCCTCTTCCCTCTCCCCGCTGGTAACCATTAGTTTGTGTTTTATATCTGTGTCTGTTTCTGCTGTGCTATGTACATTCATTCATTTTTTCTAGATCTTGCACATAAATAACATCATACTGTATTTGTATTTCTCTGTCTGACCTATCTCACTAAGAATGATATTCTCTAGTTCCATTCATGTTGCTGAAAATGGCAGAATAGCATCCTTTTTATGGCTAAGTAATATTCTACTGTTGAATCTGAAACTCCAATACTTTGGCCACCTCATGTGAAGAGCTGACTCATTGGAAAAGACCCTGATGCTGGGAAAGATTGAGGGCAGGAGAAGGACGACATAGGATGAAATGGTTGGATGGCATCACTGGCTCGATGGACATGGGTTTGGGCGGACTCCGGGAGTTGGTGATGGACAGGGAGGCCTGGCGTGCTGCGGTTCATGGGGTCGCAAAGAGTCGGACATGACTGAGCGAATGAACTGAACTGAACTGAATATTCTATTGTGTCCTCTATCCTCTCTCCATTCCTCTGTTGATGGACATCCATATCTTGACTCTTGTAAACAGTGCTGCTAGAAACATTGGAGTGCATGTATCTTTTACAATTAGTGTTTTCTTTTTTTTCTAGGTATATAGCCAAGAGTGTGTTTGCTGGATCATATGCTAGTTTTATTTTTATATTTTTTGTGAACTTCCATACTATTTTCCATGATAACTGCATCAATGTACATTCCTCATGAGAGTATAGGAGGGTTTAATTTTCTCCACATCCTTGCCAACATCTGTGATTTGTTGACTTTTTGGTGATACCTATTCTGATAGGTATGAGGTGATATCTAATTATGGTTTTGATACACATTTCTCTGATAATTAGCGATGTTGAGCACCTTTTTGTGTATCTGTTGGTCATCCACATGTCTTCTCTGAAAAATGTCTATTAAGTTCTTTCGCTAATTTTTTAATTTTTTTAAATTCTGAGTCATATGAGCTGTTTATGTATCTGTTTATGTGTTTTGGATATTAACCCTTTGCTGGTCAAATCATTTGCAAATATTTTCTCCTATTCTATAGATTGTCTTTTCATTTTTAAAGATGACTACCTGTGCTGTGCAAAATCTTTTAAGCTTAATTAGGTCTCATTTGTTTGATTTTGCTTTTATCTCTTTTGCCTATCAAAATACCCATAGCATTTTTCACAGAACTGGAATAAATAATCTAAACTTTACATAGAATCATATAAAACCCCAACTGCCAAAGCAATATTGAGGGGAAAAAAGAACAAAGCTAGAGGTATCACCATTCCAGACTTCAAGTATATTACAAAACCACAGTAATCAAAACAGCATGGCAATTGCATAAAAATAGACATATAAATTAATGGAACAAAATAGAGGGCCCAGAAATAAATTCAGGCACCTATGGCCAATTAATCTATGACAAAGTAGTCAAGAATACATAGTGGAGAAAAGACAGACTCTTCAATAAGCAATACTATGAAAACTGAAAAGCTACATGTAAAACAGTGAGATTAGGACATTTCCTCACATTATGCAAAATGGATTAAGCACTAAATGTAAAACCTAAAACCATAAAACTTCTGAAGGAAAATATATGTCAGAGAACACTTTCTGACATATATTGTAGTATTATATTTTGGATATGTCTCCTAAGACAAAAGAAATAAAAGCAAATTTATGTATTTTTAAAAAGTAAAGCATTTTATAAACATTTAACACTTACCATGTTCCAGATCGCCTGAAAGGCTCTAGGGACAAATTCTAGACAAGTGACCAATTCTTCATTCTTGCCCTCTAAAAGCCACTGTTCACTAGGAAAGCAAATCCTTTGATTGATAAGTCAACACTTACACACTTATACTAGAGTAAGTGTCTAGAACATAATAGATGATAACGGTAATCAGATCTAAAGTCTCTCTCTCTCTACATGTGCACACACACACACACACACACGTATGATACATATACATGAGGATATGCTAAAATGCAATCTATTTAAAATGCAATGAAGAAGGAAGTAATTCTTCATCCCCCCAGCCCTCAAGGTGCTCACCCCACAGTCAGCTGCTGCTAGCAGTCACTTGTGTTCTCCTGTTTTATTTATATGCAGACATTTTAAAATGAGGAAAGGGAGACTCAGAAGCAAGAAAGCAAGACAAAGCAGTGACTTGCCCAAAGTCACAGAGTAAGAAGGCAGTGACAGAGCCCACTGCGTTTCCTGTGTGCTCCACCTCTCAGTTGTGTCCGACTCGTGACCTTATGGACAGTAGCCCACAAGGCTCCTCTGTCCATGGATCTTTTTCCGGGGAAGAATACTGGGGCAGGTTCCCATTTTCTTCTCCAGGAGATCCTCCCAACCCAGGGGACTGAACCCGTGTCTCTTGTGTCTCTTGCACCGGCAGGTGGATTCTTTACCACTGGTGCCACCTCATGCTTTTTTTCCAAGAAAACTCTAGTAGCTCAAGAGACTCACCCAGCATATCTTAATGTTGGTAGATGTAGGCTCGAGAGCATAGCACCTTGCAGAGTAACAAAGAGCTAAGAGAAGGGTGTGGCAAAGACAGAGGGAGGTAGGAGGTAAAACACTGAATTTAGAAAGAGCTCTTATGACTAGCGGATACTATCCATAGGAGTTCTTCCAAAACTGCTAACAACCTCTGTGGTTTACGTCCATTTCATTCTTACCAAGATTTAGCCAGGCACTGGGCAGATCCTCTGAGCCTGGTGCCCACTCCTACCAGCCCCTGACGTCTGCACCTGACCCTAGGCCATCCATCCACAATGCTGATTTTCCCCCACCATTGGATGATGGTGTTTCACCCATGCCTCTTATATATCCCAAAACTCCAGGCAGTGTTTGTGAATTCTTTGTGTGTGTCTGGCTTCTGACATCTCACAAAGATCCTCTAAGTTAAGTGATTGTCACCAGAATAGACGATATATATAACAGCGCTACAGTGAATAAAGTATCACAGTGAGAAAAGCATAAGTTTTAAAAACATACAGACCTGGTCTCTAATTCCAGTGTTGCCACTGCAACTGATAAACATTGGGAAATAACAGAACTTCTATAAAATTCAAATTCTTTGTATAAAAAGAGAATGATCATATTTACTTTTCAAATTCTTTTGAGGTTTATGTAACAAAGAATTTATAATGAATCTGATACATGGCATATGCTCCATAAATAGTAAATATTTTAATATTTTATTTTAGTTTTATGTAGTAATGTCTATCTCACCTAGTAGAACATAAGCTCTCAAGGCCTGGAACTACAATATTTAATAGACCTGTCTATATCCATCATTGAACACTGTGCCTGCAACATGGAAAATGTTTACCAAATATCCACTAAAAGAAAGAATGAATGGGAGAATAAGCAGATGTTATTTTCTAACTGCCAGCTCAACCTGAACTAAAATGATAAGTCTTGGTTTTGGTCTAGGGGAAGAACGGAAGGCATTTCAAGCTAGGGGAAGTTAACAAGCAAAGGCATTTATAGGGATTGTAAGAGAATCATCTCATTTGGGATAGAAGATACACATTATTAATGAGTGAGATGTTGCCTGTGACACATCCCATACACAACAGATCCTCAATATATGTTTGATAAATGATGCTGAGAAAAAAACATACTCCAGACTGATAAAGCCTGAGGCCACCACAGCAGCTTTGTAGAATTCACCCAAAACACCCAATGAGGAAGCCACAAAATGGGCCTACTTTGTGTCACTCCCTAGGACCCCAAGAGATTGAGACAGTGCTCCAGGTAGATAACTGGGAGCTGCACATAGCAGGCAGTGGTGCAAATAGAGGGGCCATGGTTTCTGCTGGGACTGGCAAGGGATAAGCATGCATTTGGGCCCCGTAAAATCTTACACATGCTATAGCTTGCTCCCCATGTCTTTGCCTCTTCTTCTCTGCACAGATTGAGCAGTTGAGATGTCAATAAACTAATGAAGTGTACCAAATTGCCTTTTCTTCCATGTGCACTGAATTAAAGTTTCTCTTCTAGCAAATGAAACTAGGGGGATTTCAACCAGGCACTGTCCCTGGGGGAATTAGTGATGCACTCTTAGCAAATCAGAGACTGAATTTTGACATTTGATGATAGTTGGAGATAAGCTGGGGCAGGGGTGGGGGGCTGCATGGGAAGGATGAGAGAAGGCTGAAGCAAATCTGACTCTTCCAAGCCTCTGCCATGGCTCTGCAATGACTCGTGTCTCCTTCAGTACATTATTACATCTGTCATTTACGGAACACTCACCAGGTGTTCTTAGACTGCTAGGAACCGCACTAAGCACTTTGTGTACGTTATTTAACTTAAATCTCCATAACTACCCTGTGAAGAATACATTGTCACCTCCAGGTAATATAAAAAGAAACATGAAATCCGAGAGGCCGATTAACTTGCCTGGTGCTACACTGCAAACTAGCAACTAACTGGGATTCTAACGTGGGCCCTTACGGTTCTGAAGCCTGAGACCTAACCCTTTCACTCTTCTGCCTTCCATTGCAAGGCTAGGTATGAGGTCTTGCTTTAGGGCAGTGTGAAGGTGTTTGCTAAGGAAGAGAACAGACTATAGTAAGGAATTATATATTTGTCTATATCCTATTTTGTAACCCAGCAAATTTGAGACAGCTTTCAAAAATTACTGCCATGAAATCGAAAAGCACAAAATCAAGCAAAACAGAAGGACCAAACCAAAGTAAAAAATACTGGAACTAGATATGCAGTATCTAGTGTGTAAAGGTTATTAAATTTAAGGAGTAAATTCAGCTTGATCATCCTCTCTGCTGAAGCAAAAAGAAAAACACAATTGTTTTTATGATGTCTAATATTTTTTTTAAGCATACCAATTATCTGGAGGAAATACGGTGATAAAGTTTATCATCCAGGAAAAGATGCTAGTATAGTCAACAGGCATGCACTGAGAGTTTATTACATGTCAGTCACAGAGGAAGGGACTAGGGATACACTGAGGAACTAAACAAGCCTGGTACCTACCTCTTAGACCCTTCAATCTAGTTGGTAGATAGCCTTAAAACAAATATAACAATTATTTTTTCAAATCTTCAATGAAGTATTGAGACAAGATTAAATAATTCCATCTGGGAGGATCATAGATTTCCTGGTAGAAGTGATATTTAACTAGAGGCAGGGCTGAAAGGATGAATATTACTTCAGTTCAGTTCGGTTCAGTTGCTCAGTCATGTCCAATTCTTTGCGACCCCATGAACCATAGCACGCCAGGCCTCCCTGTCCATCACCAACTCCTGGAGTTCACCCAAACCAATGTTCATTGTGTTGGTGATGCCATCCAACCATCTTATCCCCTGTCGTCTCCTTTTCCTCCTGCTCTCAATCTTTCCCAGCATCAGCGTCTTTTCAAATGAGTCAGCTCTTCACATGAGATGGCCAAAGTATTGTAGTTTCAGCTTCAACATCAGTCCCTCCAATGACCCAGGACTTATCTCCTTTAGGATGGACTGGTTGGATCTCCTTGCAGTCCCAGGGACTCTCAAGAGTCTTCTCCAACACCACAGTTCAAAAGCATTAATTCTTCGGCACTCAGCTTTCTTTATAATCCAACTCTCACATCCATACATGACTACTGGAAAAACCATAGCCTTGACAGATACAAAGGGCGGGCTTGGGGCATTGGACATGGGGAGTGTGACAAGTAAAGGGGCAGTATTTGAAAATACCTGGAGATGTGGGAGAGCATGGCATGCTCAAGAGTCAGAGAAGCCTAGTGACTGTAACAGAGTGAGAGAGAGGGAGAGAGGAGACTCAGTCACATAAAATTGGAGTGTTCTGTGGTCAGCTTATACCAGTGGGCAAGAGTCCATTGTACACATCCATTCCAACTAGGGTAGTAGCTTGAAAACAGCCCTAGTTGGAATGTTGATACTGTAGGAATTGTAAACATTATACATGTACAGCTCTTTATTTACTTCCCAAGCATTTACCAGCTCACCACTGCATATAAACATATTTCAAGATGGTCATCCTGCCAAGAACGTGCCTTGCAGGGAGAACCAGCTGAAACTGAAGGAATGAAAAAAGGCTTCTTGGAAGAGATGGCATTTGGGCTAATGATAACAGTGGGGGAAAAAAATCCAACGCAGCCAGTTGGAACACCAAATCCAGAGAGCTAGCAGCCAACCGGTGATAGGAAAGCACAGATAATCAATCTTAGAGAGAGGCGATGTTCAGAGACATAGTACCCTGCCTAGCTATGAAGGTATTCAAAGAGAAGTCAGTTTTAAGAGACTTAGTAAGCAGTCATCCAGAGAAGGCAATGGCACCCCACTCCAGTACTCTTGCTTGGAAAAACCCATGGACAGAGGAGCCTGGTGGGCTGCAGTCCATGGGATCGTGAAGTCAGACACGACTGACCAACTTCACTTTCACTTTTCACTCTCATGCATTGGAGAAGGAAATGGCAACCCACTCCAGTGTTCTTGCCTGGAGACTCCCAGGGACAGAAGAGCCTGGTAGGCTGCCATCTCTGGGGTCACACAGAGTTGGACATGACTGAAGTGACTTAGCAGCAGCAGCAGCAGCAGCAGCACCAAGCAATCATCACAAAATCAGTCAGCAGTCCAGCACTCCAGGAAAGAAATCTGGTCTTGTGAAAAGAAAAGGAAAGACTACGAGACGCCAAGCAAAAGTCAGTTCTGCAGTAATGTCAAGGTGTGCAGGTAATTCAGACAGGGGCCCAAGGATTCTATCTGGGACCTAAGGGGCAACCCTCCCTCTTAAGAAGATGCAGGAACCCCAGAACTAGGCCATAAGAAAAGTATGCAACTCAGTTGGATGCAGAATGCCGTAATCTCTGTTTTGCCTCTTCTTGCTTTGCAATGTATCAAATAGAGTGGGCTGAAGCTGCAGATGAGCTTCCAGGAGCCCTAAGGTGAAGCAGGAGCCAACTAGGATTTGGTGATCTGCGCATAGGGAGGTCAGGACGAACAAAGTAGCCAAAGCAGGGGAGGGCAGGGGAAATAAGCAGTTTCTGTTGACAAAGAACAGCAGTAGTAGTGGATAAAGAGACCCAGGGATTGAACCCAGGTCTACCACATTGCAGGCAGCTGCTTTAACCTCTGAGCCGCCAGGGAAGTCCCAGATAAAGTTAGGAAGGTTAATTAGGGCTAAGAAGTTAAAGGCCTTAAATACTTGGCTAAGATGCTTCGACTTCATTTAATAGGCAAGAAAGGGGTAGTGGGGACAATGAGAATGGCCAACAGGGCATCTGCAATGTGCCCAAAGTCACGGTTTGAGTCTACTCTGGTGCATGTATGTGGGGCTGCACAGGAGGAAGCAGGGCCTTGCATTCCTACAGAGCTCAAATAGCACCATATCACAAGATAAATTAACAGTGATGAAGAAGATGGCATTTGAAGTCAGTTCAGTTCAGTCAGTTCAGTCGCTCGTGTCCAACTCTTTGCGACCCCATGAATCACAGCACATCAGGCCTCCCTGTCCATCACCATCTCCCGGAGTTCACTCAGACTCACGTCCATTGAGTCAGTGATGCCATCCAGCCATCTCATCCTGGGTCATCCCCTTCTCCTCCTGCCCCCAATCTCTCCCAGCATCAGAGTCTTTTCCAATGAGTCAACTCTTCGCATGAGGTGGTCAAAGTACTGGAGTTTCAGCTTTAGCATCATTCCTTCCAAAGAAATCCCAGGGCGGATCTCCTTCAGAATGGCCTGATTGGATCTCCTTGCAGTCCAAGGGACCCTCAAGAGTCTTCTCCAACACCACAGTTCAAACGCATCAATTCTTCTGCGCTCAGCCTTCTTCACAGTCCAACTCTCACATCCATACATGACCACTGGAAAAACCATAGCCTTGACTAGACGGACCTCAGTCGGCAAAGTAATGTCTCTGCTTTTGAATATACTATCTAGGTTGGTCATAACTTTTCTTCCAAGGAGTAAGCGTCTTTTAATTTCATGGCTGCAGTCACCATCTGCACTGATTTTGGAGCCCAAAAAAATAAAATTTGATATTGTTTCTACTCTTTCCCCATCTATTTCCCATGAAGTGATGGGACCAGATGCCATGATCTTAGTTTTCTGAATGTTGAGCTTTAAGCCAGCTTTTTCACTCTCCTCTTTTGCACCATTCCTCGTTATTTAATTAATTTATTTATTTTTGGCTGCTGCTGGGTCTCTGCAGTTTAAGGCAGCCTTTTTCTTTAATAGTTGCGGTGAGTGGGACCTTCTCTTGTTGCAGAGCACAGCCTCTAGGGCATGCCAGCCTCAGTAGTTACGGCGCATGGGCTTAGTAGCTCTAAGCCATGCGGAATTTTCTTGGACCAGGGATCAAACCCACCTCCCCTGCATTGACAAGAGGATTCTTATCTGTCAGGAAGCATTTAACAGGAGGCTTCCTGTGCGCTGTTTTGGATCTGTCATGAATCCTCTGTCCCTTATTAATTCCTGAATATTCAGGAATTAAGTGGAGTAAATGCATGCCTTTCCTTCATTAGTTTTTCCATATGGTGATAAGTAACTATTTACAACCCTTTTCCTTTTTATGAACCTTATGATAGAAGTGATTATTTACAACCCTCTCTCTTTCATATGGATGACCCCCTGTTTCCTTGATAACTTATAAGTTTTGATTTTATCTCTTCTGAAAAAAGCTACCTTGTAAGACAGTATAAATACCCACACAATGTTGAATAAAACACCTTTGCTCCATCAGAGCTTTGGTCCCCGTGTCTTGCTTTCTCTTTCTCTCTCTCTCTCTCTCTCCCCCTCTCTCTCTTTTTCAGGCTGATCCCCTGGAGCACAGAGGCTCTCAGAGCTCACTCCCCTACCCAGGCTTCTAAGACCCTCTCAAGAAGGCGCTCTGCACCTTCACCCCATCGAGAGGGTGCCAGGTGCCTTCATGAACAGCACAAGCCCCATGCCAGGAGCTTTATTGGTTTTCTGTGTAAACCAAGGAATATCAGCCTCTTTCTCTCTCCTTTACTTTCTTATCATCAACTCCGGACCACCAGGTTCCGATCCATTAAAGGACCTCAACACTTATCCACTGTGGCATCAAGGAAGTTTACTCATGATTTTTAACCTTTTTGTTCTTCACCTATATCCTTAATCTGTCCCATCCCAGCCATCAACCTATTGAGATCCTTCTCTCAATCAGGATATTGTTATATAAGACACAAATGTCCTAGAAAATCTAACTGTCTCATAGTTTCAAATGTTAAATTTTACTCTGAATGTGACCATGGTTTTTTCCACAGTTCATTTGTCATTTTTCTGTTTCTTTTTTAAACTGAGAGTAATGTTGTTGATTTGACAAGGAACCATTTTTTTTTTCCTTCTGAAATGCTGCAAGGAATATCCTAGTATAATTTCACTGAAATAACTTGTAAGCAACTTGACCTCACAGCTCCATCCTTGGCAAACTTAGATGGCATCACTATGGAGATAAATTCTCTCATAAAATTAAGCACTGGTGGATATAGCAATGTTTCTGCATTTGAGTCAGAAGGTCAGGATTTAAATTTTGACTATGCTATTTCATAATTGTATGATTTTAGGAAAATCACATAGCCACATTGAACCTCAATTTTCCCTTCTGTGAAATGGGGTGATTATCTCTCTATTCCCTTAGAGAATTACTGTCAGGATCAAATGAGATAAAGCACAAAAAAGCTGTTTCTTCTTCTTTTTTTTTTTCTCTGCAAAATGTTGTTCGGATAACAAGGAGCGATTTACTCATCAGTGGCTACTTTACTTTGGGGGTTCCCCTGTACTTCCAAGCCCGAATGAGAAGCCTCATGTTGCACAGTGCACACTCACCTAAATTGGAGGGGCCGGCCGACATTCCTGTTGACTACAGGGAGGCCATAATTGTCCTTTCATCCTGGTACAGCCTCTTTTCTCACTTGAAAGGCTAGTTTCAAAGGAGAGAAGGAAGTCGCCTCGGATGATAGATTCTCCTCCCTCCTCCACTCTCCCGTCTTTGAGCTATACATGGCTAACAAGGGGCTTGTTCCTGCCCCTGGAAGCCCTTCCCTCAGCCCACCCTTGAGCCAACAGTACTTATTTTAGCATCTTTCTTGAATGCTCAGGGAAAAGGAAGGGCATAGCCTCAGGACCCTCCTCTCTGGTTGGATCTAGGAGGGCTATTATAGGCTTTCCTCCTAGGACTCAGCATCTCTGTCATAAGAACTGAGGGAACATCTATTTTCCTGAAACACACTGTCAGCCACAGATGAAGATACTAGACAGCATACTAAAAAGCAGAGACATTACTTTAACAACAAAGGTCCGTCTAGTCAAGGCTATGGTTTTCCCAGTAGTCATGTACAGATGTGAGAGTTGGACTGTGAAGAAAGCCCAGCACGCGCGACTTTAACAACAAAGGTCCGTCTAGTCAAGGCTATGGTTTTCCCAGTAGTCATGTACAGATGTGAGAGTTGGACTGTGAAGAAAGCCCAGCACGCGCGCTCCTCGCCTGGTCACGGGCTGCTCCCAGCACGCGCGCTCCTCACCTGGTCACGGGCTGCTCCCAGCACGCGCGCCCCTCGCCTGGTCACGGGCTGCTCCTAGCATGCGCCCTCTTCTCCTGGTCACGGGCTGCTCCCAGCACGCGCGCCCCTCGCCTGGTCACGGGCTGCTCC
>SJYQ01002230.1:1176112-1223937 GCA_006410935.1 Redunca redunca
TGAAAAGGCAAAATGATAGGATACTGAAAGAGGAACTCCCCAGGTCAGTAGGTGCCCAATATGCTACTGGAGGTCAGTGGAGAAATAACTCCAGAAAGAATGAAGGGTTGGAGCCAAAGCAAAAACAATACCCAGCTGTGGATGTGACTGGTGATAGAAGCAAGGTCCGATGCTGTAAGAGCAATATTGCATAGGAACATGGAATGTCAGGTCCATGAATCAAGGCAAATTGGAAGTGGTCAAACAGGAGATGGCAAGAGTGAACGTCGACATTCTAGGAATCAGTGAACTAAAATGGACTGGAATGGGTGAATTTAACTCAGATGACCGTTATATCTACTACTGTGGGCAGGAATCCCTCAGAAGAAATGCAGTAGCCATCATGGTCAACAGAAGAGTCCGAAATGCAGTACTTGGATGCAATCTCAAAAACGACAGAAATGCAGTGTCTCCCAGAACTCACACCAAAAGTGCAAGTTTAAATTTGATGTAATAAAAAGCTTTTCAAGTGTGTCTCAAATATTCACTCTGTGTGGAGCATCTGCTAAGTATTGGGATGCAGAGAAAGCCAACCTTGTTCCAAGTTTCAAAGAGCGTATTAGTTCTATCCTATCCTTGTGCCAATTGAGGATTTAAAAAAAAAAAAAAAAAAGTATTCAGCATTACCTGTCTCTGCTCTCCCCCTATCTATCTACTCCTATGTTGTCTCTAAAATTGTAAACCTTGAAGTAAGTCAAAGGTGTTGGTAAAACAGGACCCTAAAGGAGGATGACTAGCTATCCAAGAGATCTTAATTAACCTCCCATCCAATACAAAGATTGCCTTATAACGTCCTCAGAGGTTCTTGAAAACCTCCAGAGACAAGAGACTTGACTCCTTTTGGGAGAATCCCTTTCCGTGGGCGCACAGTTCCGAGTCCCGAGAATTTCTTCTTCTATGAAATGGTAAATTTCACCCATAATTCCACTGGAACGTGCAAAATAAGTCTTATCCATTTTGTTTTATTTTTTTAATTGCACCCATTCCTTCCCTCCACCTAAACTTTTGCTCTGAATTCAACATCTCTGTGAATTCTCTGATCCTTCCTCAGAGGATATGATTTTCAGGTATGTCAACATCCCAATCACTCACTCAGCAAGGCTGAGTTTATCAGTATGCATCTTTAAGTAAAGATACCAGAGGGATAAGCCGGGGCCCTACCAGATCCTTATAGCCAACCTTCTGTTTGGGTGTTGAACTTTCACGAGCGCTGTCTGAGTTAGCTTTAGCTTTCCTCCGCCTTGGTGAGGGAGGGTTTGGTGCCAGCAGCAATATTGTTAGTTCATCTGCATCTCTGTTGGGGACAGGAGAAGCAGGTAATTAATTGTTTCTCTTCTGCACTAGGCAGCGGGCTTTCTTTGGAAAAGTTGAGCATCCCTCATCCAGCAATGGTTTCTGCAATTAAAGCTATCTACCACCAGGAGTTTGATTAATAGCTGGGAGGTTTCTCCTTTGCTGACAAATGAGAAAAAGAGAAATCAGATAGGGAGAAGCTGAATGCATTTGCTTAGCACATGGCTTGGCTAATGTTCTTTCCAAAGAACTGCAGCAATTTTCTAGGAACTGAAAGGGGGGAAAATCCCTTAAAAGTTTGCAAAGTAATGGATCCCAAAAGCAGATGTGCCAGTTCCTTGGGAGGCAGAGCAGAAAAGGCTGAAATTGGAGGTCTCTGGAGCTGGAGATGATTACCGCTCTCATGGCACAGGTGGGATAATAAGGCCCGGACAAAGAGACCTGGGTTTCCCAAGGTCACACAACTTGCCAAGTACAGCGAGGCCAGCTGTTGCCAAACTTTGCATTTCCCAAAGTCATAGAGCCACTTTGTTCCAGCAGAAGGGAAGATGAGAGAGTTGGGCCTTCCTATCACATTGAAAGCAATTAAAGGCCTGAATCCAGAACCCGAGACCCCTGGTCCAGTCCTCTCTACCCTGTCACAACTGCCTGTGGTGGGAGGTGTATTGAGTTGACCTGGACTGAGATCTGTAAGAGAGAAACCTGCCACTTTATGAACTCTTCTCATTGTTCCTAGTTTTCCCCTCCAGGATTGTCCTAAGCAATTAAAATCTCCTGCCTCCGTGGAGATTAGAAGACAATGACCCTCTGCTAGGAGCGTGGACCATTCTTCTCTCCCTGCCCAGCATCCGAATTCCCAGAACCTCTCCCTGAAGGGCTTGGAGGGGATGGGATGGTGAGTTGAAAAGAGCCAGCCAAGGAAGGAAATCTGAGGACTTTGGTGCTTAGCGATCAGCACCAAGACAGGCCAGCAAAGGCAGGAAGGAAGCAGAGGCTGGAAAAGCAGGTGGAGGACACCCAAAAGTCTGAGGGTTGTTCCTGGGGCACAGCCAGAGCCGGGAGCTGGCAAAGGTACACAATTTTAATTGCTTAGGACAATCCTGGAGGGGAAAACTAGGAACAATGAGAAGAATTCATAAAGTGGCAGGTTTCTCTCTTACAGATCTCAGTCCAGGTCAACTCATTATGTAGTCAAGGCAAAGAGTTAATCAGAGATGAGGACCATTGGGGGGTGGTCAGGAGGCTGAGGAGCGGGGTCCACAAGGCCATTCCCAGTGAATCCTTGTGTACACTGCCTTGGGATGACTTTTGAAAGCCCCAGGCCTTGTTCCCACAGGTGTGCTTAAGATCTCTGAAAAGAGGGTGTGTCAGAATCTGGTAGATGCAGAAACTGACCTGTCAACGGAAAGGAAAGCCATGCTGTGTCTCGGATAGAGCCTGTGTTTGCATGTCTGCTGTTCTTAAAACCGCATGACCTTGAGCAATTCAATCGCTGAGCCTTATTTTCTTCATCTATAAAGTGTATTTTAGTGATGATTAAATCGGATGACCTATTTACAGGACTTAATATAGTGCTTGACACACAATAAAAATCATAGCAAATAGTATTCATAGAACTTAATACTACGTACGACAATAACCAACTAAAGCAGGTGAGAATAACGAAATGCACTAGAATGCACTCCAGTGCGGGAGAAGGCGATGGCAACCCACTCTTGCCTGGAAAATCCCGTGGACAGAGGAGCCTGGTGGGCTGCTGTCTATGGGGTCGCATAGAGTCAGACACGACTGAAGCGACTTGGCAGCAGCAGCAGCAACAGCGCTTCAATGCACCGGGATGCATTGTTTGTGGCATAGATTAAATGAGGAACTGCAGACTTTAACTACAGGCCAGATCCAGCCTACCACCTATTTTTGAGGAATCCAAGAACTAAGAATGGCTTTTAGTTTTGTTTTGTTTTCTTAATATTTATTGACTTATTTGGCTGTATCAGCCCTAGTTGTGGCACTTGGGACCTTCGTTGCATTATGCGGGATCACTCGTTGAGGTGCACAGGCTCCCCGGTTTTGGCGTGCAGGCTCAGTAGTTGCGACACAGGCTTGATTGCTCCACAGCATGTGGGATCTTAGTTCCCCCTACCAGGGATCAAACCCTGCATTGCAAGGTGGATTCTTATCCGCTGGACCACCAGGGAAGTCCCTGGTCTTTATATTTTTAACTGAGTGGGAAAAAATCCAAAGAATAGTACTATTTCATGACACACTGAAAAGTATTCAAAATTCAGATTTCCATATCCATCGGTAAAACTGTACTGGAATACACCTGTCCGTCCGTTCACGTGCATTGTATCTGTAACTGCTTTTGAGCAGCAAAGGCAGCGCTGAAGAGTTGCAACCAAGATGATACAGCTCTCAAAGCCTAAAATATTTCCTGTTCAGTCCTTTACAGGGAAAAGTTTGCTTATCTCTGGATTAGATCCTCCACCCTTGCCTCTAGCCTGCCATGTCTCTTGGGCTCCATGCCGCCCTGGCTTCCTGAGTCTACAGGGAACTAAGATCCTACCTGCCGTGAAGCCATCGAGCCCTGTGGTGGGGGGTGGGGGGTGGGCGGGAGTGAGCTGTGGATGTCTGGATGTGCGCTGTACCTCCCAGGTACAATGTCTGCACCCTCTGACACAAGCTTGGTGATAATTCTGCACGTGAATGTAGACTGATAGGCAAGGGTCTTCAACTCCCCGCAGGGAGCTGAAATAACTGTTTTCCCCGGAGTGCTCCCCGCCAACTCCCCTGTGCAGAAGCACGTGCTCTTTGCAAAGTCCTAACAATTCAAGTCATAATGGAAGGGAATCTCACCCATTTTATTGCCATAGTTACCGAGATTGCAAGTTTAGATGCTGTATTAGCAGTAAGTGCACGGTAATAATAGAAGTCAGGGAGGAGGGGACGAAAAGGATTCTGACTCCTGTTTCTCCCTACAGCATCCGTCAGGGCAAATATACCAGAGACAGTTTGCATTAAATTGCAAAGTTGGCGATTTTCTTAAAAAAAAAAAAAATCCAAATAATTGCTTTAAAATCTCCTGTCTTCCCCTGACTGGTTAACCCTCACGCAGCTCACCTCATCCTGAAACAATGAAAAGGAGGTTAAAAGAAAACTAAGTGGCCAGGGTTACCATGGAAACCAAAGTGGAAGGCAAGTGAAAGTCAATTTGAGGTTTAAACGCATATGAAGCAGATGTATGTGTGCGGACGTATTTGCATATAGATATCCATCTCCCCTCTTCTCTGCTCTTCGTAATGTGTTTTTCCTTCCAGGCCCACCTCATGGCCCTCCGTCTCCAGGGAGATTGTCCTGACAATTTCAAGCCCCAGTAATCTCTCTCTTCTGGAACTACATTTGAACCGTAGTCTAGACTCAGGAATCAACCTCTTCATATACAAAACCCTGGTCAGGAATCGTAAGAACCTCGAGGTGGCTGAAGACTTCCTGAGGCCTTATCTCTGTGCCTCTCCTCTTGCTGTCCACACCACCTGGAATGTCCTCGTCCACTCCTTTCACCTAATCTGTTATCCTCCCAGCCTCTGTGTAGACAGCAGTTGCTCCACCCTGCTTTTCTCTGCCTCCTTTGCCTCTTTTCAGTACCCCCCATACAAGGCTAGGGACCTTTTGTTGGCCACACCCCTTGGCATGTGGGATCCTGGTTCCCCCAACCAGGGATTGAACCATTGCCTGCTGCATTGGAAACCTGAAGTCTTAATCCCCACTAGATGGCCAGGGAAGCCCCTGGGACCTCTTTGCAGCGCTGGCATAGCCCCCATCAAGGCTCTAATTACATTTAGTTGTGATTACTACTTAATTGGTTACTGCCTTCATCCCCCACCCTGCCCTCCAGACTGTGAAACACTGGAGGACAGGAACTGTGTTTCACTTTGTGTACCTTCCTTGCTCAATATACGTATATATGGTAAATGAATGAACAGTAGAACGAGTCACATGGCACAACCCAGGTCAAAACATCCGTTTCCATATGCCAAGAACAGTTTCAACTGTTATCGTTGCTAATTGTGATTGTTATTTTTAAATGCACGCTGTACTCTCTCCCCCTGTTGATTCTAAGGGGAATCTTGACTCTTCAAGGAAGGTACAGAAAGACGAGATGGAGAGAGTTGAGATGGGAGAAACTGAAGTGCATGAAAAGTGAGTAAAGGACCCTGGAACTTTAGCACAGATAAGAAGCTCAAAAGATGTAATTCACTGAGTTCACTTCTCAGAAGGGAGTCCTGGGACAGAACGTATTCCATGGGACTCCAGAGAGCAGGTACAAGGTGGGCAATAAATGAAAGTTATGAAACAGAGTTTGTGTTTCATAGGAAAAACGAAGTTTTACAACTGCTCAATATTAAAAAAAAAAAAAAAAAGAGCTGACAAATGAGATAATGANAAAAAAAAGAGCTGACACTTGAGATAGTGAGTCTGCCAGCACGGGAGGCATCCAAGTGAACACTAATGACCTTATATATCAGAACATTAGGAAATGAAAAATCCAGTGTATGGTCAATAAATTAAAAAAGAGAAAACTGGAGGTGGTGGTGGCAAGAAGTGATGAGAAATACACAGAACTGAGTGGAAGAAGCTGAAAATGTAGCTGACAGGCCGAGCACAGAGGACTCAGTTGGGCATTAATGTTTGGCATTAATTTTCCTACAAGAATGGGGAGCCATGTAGGGGTTCGATATGGAAAGTGACCTGATCATGATATGCTTTCTGAAGACCATCCTACCAATTGTGAACAAGGTGGATGGAAGGGACAAGCTTTAAGAAAACCACGCAGCTGTTGCAGTAGCCCAGGAGATGGAGGCCTGGATGAAGGCGGGGCGGCAGGGACCAGGAAGAGCAAGACCATGAGGGCCACGTGTTAGAGCAGAAGAGACCGGCTGCACCAACCCGTCCTTCTGCACTGGTCCCACTCACTCTCCGCCACCCCTACACCTGCCGTCCTGGAAAAGAAACTGCCTTCCTTGTTTGCAAAAGCAGGCTTGGACTGTCGACTGGGCTGCGAAGGTTGCAGTCACCTTGCGTGGCTCCCCCACGCAGCTCAGTGAGAAGCAGAGCCTTCCCTCCGCTGCTCTGCCAGCTCCACTTTACATCAAAACTGCTTTGTATGTCACCACGTTATTAAAGTCGCGGATTGCAGTGCTGTGTCAGGCGATGTTGTGCTGAAACTGGGTCAGCGAGGGCTGCCTCTCTGGCAAGACGTGGGCTCCTGGTGTCCCCACCTGCCAGTCCTGGTGGCAATGGCTTCTTGGCTGCCTCTCCCCGGCCAGCTTTGAGACAAGGACGTAATAACCGCACAGCTTGGCCCTTCTATTCACAGCTCCAGTGATAAATAATTCCCAACACGGAGATTGAAGGGGCTCCTCGGTTCTCACGGCCATCGTTTGTGCTCCCAGAGATGTCGAGGTCCTGCTTTTTCAAGTGTCTTTTGAATCATTCTTTTTCAAAGCTAGAATGGCTCTAAGAAGGGAAGAATCTGCTATTTCAAAACCCAGGCATGCATGCTTTCCCTCTGCTGCTCCCAGCAGCTCAGGAACAAAAGGGGAAGAGAGGACCACAAAGAAACAGACAATAGAAACCTGGTCAAGGAGAATGGGAGCACTTCAGGAAGAGACACAGAACTCCATGGTGAAGGAGGGGTCACACAGCATGGGGGACACAGGAATGAAGGTTAGGGGTCAGAGGCATGAGGAAGTTCCCAATGGCACTGTCAGAAGACAGAGGGAGCTACTTCAATTCAGTTTTTCCCAATTCAGTCCAGTGCAAATTTATCAAACGCAAGTTATGTAGCAGTTGTGGGATGAACAACACAGACAGAACAAAGCCCTGTTCTCACGGACTTTGTTTTCTAGCAGAGGAAAGAGAGAAATACATGGTAAATATAGTAAATAATTGTTGTTGTTTAGTCACTAAGTCATGTCCTACTCTGCGACCGCATGGACTGAACGTGCCAGACTCCTCTGTCCTTCCTGATCTCCCAGTTCAGTTCGGTTCAGTTCAGTCTCTCAGTGTGTCTGACTCTTTGTGACTATGGACTGTAGCACGACAGGCCTCCCTGTCCATCACCAATTCCAAGAGCTTACTCAAACTCATGTCCATGGAGTCGGTGATGCCATCCAACCATCTCATCCTCTGTCCTCCCCTTCTACTCCTGCCCCCAATCTTTCCCAGCATCAAGGTCTTTTCCAGTGAGTCAGCTCTTTGTATCAGATGGCCAAAGTATTGGAGCTTCAGTTTCAGCATCAGTCCTTCTAATGAATATCCAGGCTTGATTTCCTTTAAGATTGAGTGATTTAATCTCTTTGCAGTTCAAGGGACTCTCAAGAGTCTTCTCCAGCACCAAAATTCAAAAACATCAATTCTTTAGCGCTCAGCCTTCCTTATGGTCAAACTCTCAAAACCATACATGACTATTGGAAAAACTGTATCTTTGACTATATAGACATTTGATGGCAAAGTGATGTCTCTGCTTTTTAATACACTGTCTAGGTTTATCATAGCTTTCCTTCCAAGGAACAAATGTCTTTTAATTTCATGGCTGCAGTCACTGTCTGTAGTGATTTTGGAGTCTAAGAAAATAAAATCTAATAAATTGTAAATAATTATCAAAATAATGCTTATTTTAATAATGAATAGTATATTTAAAATAATAAATAATTAGGCAATATAAATTATATTGTATGTTAGAAGGTTTGAAGTGAAGTGAAAGTATCACTCGGTCATGTCTGACTCTTTGCGACCCTATGGGCCGTAACCCACCAGGCTCCTCTGTCCATGGGATTCTCCAGGCAAGACTATGGAGTGGGTTGCTATTTCCTGCTCCCAGGGATCTTCGCAGCTCAGGGGTCTAACCAGTGTCTCCTGCACTGCAGGCACACTCTTCACCATCTGAGCTCGCAGGGAAGCATATGTATAAATACAGCGAGACAGAGAGGAATAGGGGCAGAGGCGGGGGAAGAGGAATGTCAAGGACCAAGGTTTGTAACTTTTAAAAGGGCAACTGTTAAAATAGCACTTTAAGATAAGTGTCGTTGAGAAGGTGATATTTCAGTGAAGAAATGAAGAGGATAAGAGAGCTGGCCAAGGGGACCGTCTGGGGAAGCTGATCCCACACAGACAGAAGAACCACCTCAAAAGCCCTCAGGCAGATACAAGACACAGCACAGAGGACGCTGAGGCTGAAGCCACGTCCGGAACAAGAACAGTAGAAAACGAGGTTAGAGAAAGTCTGTGGCAAGGGCAGAGAGAACCTTCTGGAAAGGCACTGGCCAAGACCATGAGTACTCAGCACAAGGTAGAACATCACCTAGAAAGAATATTCTAGAACAGTATTTCTCCAAGGGGACCCTGGGCAACACTGGGGATATTTTTTGTGGCCACATCCTGGACAAATGTACTAGCATCTGGCGGATAGAGGCGAGGATGCTCTAAACACCCTACAGTGCACGGCCCGCACCCCTACAGCAAAGAACTGCAGATACAAACGCCAGTCCCGCCAGATTTGAGAAATTCTGCTCTGGAAGGGAGGTAAGAGTCAACTGGCTGGCAGGCTCAGTGTTCTTTAAGTAAAATGTGCCACCACTTTTAGGAGAACTTAGCAGGGCTGACTTATCCATTAGACACATTAAGACTAGTGCTTCGGGTCCGGGATAATTTTATAGAGCACCTAAGAATTTTACTTAAAAGAAAAAAAAAATGTGATTTGTCTTCAATTATATCCATGTTTGTATCGATACAGTCACAAAATAAGCTTTTTTTTTTTTAAAATTGAAGAAGTGACTCTAATATGCCTAGGGCCCCAGAGGTCATAATAGCCTCTTCTGACATTAGAATTAGAACATCTCTACCTTCCCAAATCTTCCATCTATCTGCTGTGTATCTAGGCTTAAAGAATGCAGTCTTGCTCTGTCTCTTTCCTGCCCAGGTCGTTAGAGCTATAAACGTAACTTATCATCAAGTTCAGTTATCTCAAGGAATCACAGAACATTGTCAGAACTAGAAGGGTGTTTAGAACTCATCTGATCTGGCCACCTCATTTTACAAGATAAGGAAATCGAGGCAGACAGGGGAGGTGAACTGACTGTAATTACACAGGCAATTTGTACCAGCGTCAGAACCTGGAGGATCATCTTTGAGTTCATATTGTCAGTTTCCATTTGAGTCTCACATTTGGTTTACATCAGTTTCCTCAGATTAAAGCTCATATTCTTCACTGGGAAACAAACAAGCAAACAAAAAAATCAAACCCTTAATGCCATCCTTTATAATTTCCATTTTTCAGTTTTCAAGGCCCTTTAAAATACAATTTCACTTGATCTTTACAGTAACTCTATGAGAAGCTGAGAGTTGTTTAGAGAGGAGGCAATTCTTAATCATGCCTATTTTTGAGATGCAGAAACTGACACTCAAGAGTCCATGTGACCTGTTCTGGATTAGACAACCCACCAGGGGAGGAATCACAAGGGGAGGAACTTAAATTCAAAGTTCTTGACTTCTCTTTCAGGACGGTCTTCTGAGTCATCAATTTTTGGTTTTGTATTTTTTTAATTTTTTGATGGGTTACTTGGGTGACTGCATCTTACCTGGTAGTCTGTAAATACATATTAAATGAAAAGCTGATCTGCTCTGTGTCATAGCTGAAATCATGCTTCCAGAAACATAACCCATGTAGTGAATGTTTGATACATCATAGAAAGATAATGGTCTTATTCATAAAAGCATCAGCATAAAATAGGAGGGGAGCTTCCCAGGTGACTCAGAGGTAAAGAACCAGCTTCCAAGGTAGGAGACATGGGTTTGATCACTGGGCTGGGGAGATCCCCTGGAGGAGGGAATGGCAAACCCACTCCAGTATTCATGGAAAATTCCATGAACGGAGGAGCCTGGAGGGCTGCAGTCCCTGAGGTTGCAGAGTCAGACACCAACTGAGCAACTGAGCACCAGCAAAACAGAATGGAGGATGGATAGCACTGTAATTTTAGTTCACTTTCATTTAAATAAATCCCATTATAGTTTAGTATTTTTCCCCTGTGTCATTTTCATAAGTATAAGTATGAAAAAATAAGTACAAGTATAAGGAAATAAAATGAAAGATGATAAGGTGTCAAAACTCCAAATTGTCTGGGAATTACTACTTCAAAGAGCCAAATAAACCAGATTACTCTGCTGACTTGTTTGTCTTCCTGCTCTGAATTGCTCTTATCTTCTAGGCTGGGGCCGTTTAACCTTGTTTCCAGGCTACAACCTACTGCCAACTTGGGGATAGGTCCTGTGCCTGGCCTATAGAGACAAGAAAGGATACAGCCAGCAGCTCAGGGTCTTAGAAGTCAGGCAATCAGCCTGTTGGGCAGTCTGACCTGGTCCGACACACTGGAGTTGAAGCCTTCATGTCATTTGTGTATAACCCTGCCTTACAGCCAATTCTAGACTCTGGGTCTTTGCCTTCATTCACGCATTCATCACAGATGTAGAGTGAACACCTACCATCTGTCCATATCCATTCTCCCAGTTATTTACAAATGCATATTGAGCACCTACTAGTTGTTAAGCACAGTGTCTGGTGGCTCAGACAGTAAAGAATCGGCCTGCAATGCAGGAGACCCACGTTCGATCCCTGGGTCGAGAAGATACCCTGGAGAAGGAACCGGCTACCCAT
This sequence comes from Redunca redunca, assembly GCA_006410935.1. Classification (NCBI taxonomy): domain Eukaryota; kingdom Metazoa; phylum Chordata; class Mammalia; order Artiodactyla; family Bovidae; genus Redunca; species Redunca redunca. Next base: position 1,187,154 of record SJYQ01002230.1, read on the forward strand.
TACAGTATTCTTGCCTGGAGAATCTCATGGACAGAAGAGCCTGGCAGGCTACAGTCCATGGGGTCTCAAAGAGTCGGACCGGACTGAGTGACTAACACTTTCACTTTTTCTCTTCTGGTGCTGAGAAACCAAGAAAAAAAAAAAGGCATAGTCTAGCTTTCTAGAAATTCAAAGTCTATAAAAATATATAAGAAATATACCTGTAAGTAAGCTGACAGCCACAGAATAAGGTGATTAGAACTACAGACAGCATGGACAGAGGCCTCCGACAATAGACAGTGGAGAATGACTGGGTCTGTATAGAGCAATGGGGTGCTTCGAGAAGGCTTTGCAAAAGATGCAAAAAAAAAAAAAAAANAAAAATATATAAGAAATATACCTGTAAGTAAGCTGACAGCCACAGAATAAGGTGATTAGAACTACAGACAGCATGGACAGAGGCCTCCGACAATAGACAGTGGAGAATGACTGGGTCTGTATAGAGCAATGGGGTGCTTCGAGAAGGCTTTGCAAAAGATAAAAAAAAAAAAAAAAAAGATTCATGGAAGAAACTTTTTGGAGTGAAGTAAAAGAACATTCCAGGTGGAGGGAACAGTAAAAGCCACATCTGACACGTGTAAGAGGCCATGTCACTTCTGAGAAAGGTAGAAGTGTTCTAATAACAATCACTCCCAGGACTGAATGTTTATGATGGCAAAGACAATGGGTTGAGCATTCTATACACATGATTTTATTGAGTCCTCCCTTCAACTTTGAGATTTGCCTGCTTCATAGATGTAGAGGTGCTTGTCAACGTGAGCAAGTGGGTGACCTAAGACTGCATAGCTTGTAAGATGAACCGGTAATTGAGCATTGATGTGTCAGTCTCCAAAGCTTCATGCTTAGACCCTGCGCTGTGCTGCTCCCCATTTTAGTGATGGAGAGAAAGGGCCCTGGGGAGGTGAATGCCTTTTCTCAGAATCACGATGGCTGTGACAAGTTGAATTTACAATTAGGTCCAGGTTTACGTTCCTTTCGCGACCCTAAACTGTCATTCTGTGCAGGAACTTATTAAAGATATCTCAATATAGAAACAGAAGTATTTCTCTCTACAAGTTAGAGATGAGAACCCAGCTACTCAGCCCCCAAAACCAGTGTTACCCTTATGGCACAAACAGATATAGCAATGCAAATTACCCCAAGTCCATTGCACTGTGTAAAGGGAAATTACCCACCTAGGAGAGTTTCAGGAAAAAATGAAAGGGAAAGGCAAGTAATATGCTGATAGAACAGAGTTTGAAGGTTTTTGGGGAAGAAATGGGGGAAATAAAGACAAAGGATTTCAAGCTGAGGTAGTGGAAGCCCTTGACAGTGGAAGGAAAATCTAGGCAGGAGCAAGGGAGGCAAGCTACAAACACAGAAAGCACAGGCGGGGCTGCTCCTGTAGAGAGAGGTGAACAGAACGCGCGTCAGGAGAGACGGCTTGTGTGAAACCCACAGAGGAGAAATAGGGAGGGGCTTCGTGAGAAATTAATCGAGAAAAAGCAAAGAGTTGAGACCAAGAGTCCCACGGTGACGGAGCGCATACCCCAGCAGAAGAAGAAATGCACGACTTGAGGAAGTAATGGCCTGAGGGAAAAAAAAGGAGGAACACAAAGGGAGAAAGCTAAGAGGCTTAGAAAGGAAACCTTGAACCTAGACTTGTACAGATACAGAGAAATCACCTCAGAGTAGGGGACAAGGCCTGTGGGCGCCCAGTAAAGAACAGTGGAGATAAATTGAGCATAATAAAGGAAGCAATGTGGATTGAGAAAATACAAATGATTCATGAAGGGCGCGAGAGACGGTAGGTAACATTTATTGATCATTTGTAATGTGCCCAGGATTTTACATATGGTCTATCATTTAATTCTCCTAACAGCCCTGTGTTGTCAGCATGCTTAGCGGTATAGTCCAGATCCAGTAGAGACTGCGTGTCTTGGCTGAGATCACCCCTCTATTAGTATTACTGGTAGGACTAGAATTCTAGAATTGAGGTGTGTGTGTGTCCAGAAACACCTTTCTCCGATATTTCAACCTGCCTGCATCCGAATTGTTGGGTTAAAAACTGGTCAGTGGAGAAGAGCATTGCAGGCTTGGAAACTGTAGTTCACATAGTCTTTGATGTTAAAATACAACCAATGGTAATGTTAAGCCATATCAAATGATTTACATACTCCCTGGAACACTGAGATCAGTCCATAAATATTGGTTTCTATGATTTTACTTGTGCTTCCCAGGTGATACCAGTGGTAAAGAACCACCTGCCAATGCAAGAGACACAAGAGATGTGGGTTCAGTCCCTGGATTAGAAAGGTCCCTTCAAGGAAGGCATGGCAACCCACTCCAGTATTCTTGCCTGAAGAATCCTGTGGATAGAGGAGTCTGGTATACAGTCCACGTGGTCACAAAGAGTCAGACATGACTGAAGCAGTTTAGCACACACACATGATTTTACTCAGCCACAATTGGACCTGGCAAATTGATGTGATTTGTGTGTGTGCAAGAATAGTTAAGTATTTTAAAGTGTATAGAAAAAATGCTACCATTTCTGATTATTTGACTACTGAGAGCTGATTATAAGCATCTCTTCTCAATTACATGCTTAGTGACTTCATATTAGTATCTTGTAAACAGTCATGGTGGAAATATTTACACTGCAGAAATTGGCAATCACAGCATCAAGGCTTTCTCTTCATCACCCCTGTCTCCAGAGAGCTGGTGGTTAAACTTTCATCACCACACCAGTGAATATTCTCCACCTGGGTGGGAAGAGGTATGATCTTAGTTATACAATAGGAAAGGACAAACGTTGTTTTTATTTTTTTTAATGAATGTAGTTGTTGTCTAGTAGCTCAGTTTTTTCTGATTCTTTGTGACCCCATGAATTGCAGCACACCAGGCTCGAGTCCTTCACTATTTCCTGGAGTTGGCTCAAACTCATGTCCATTGAGTTGGTGATGCCATCCAACCATCTCATCCTCTGTCTCCTCATTCTCCTCCTGCCCTCAGTCTTTCTCAGCATCAGGGCCTTTTCCAATGAATTGGCTAAGTGACACGCTAAGTCACTTCAGTTGTGTCTGATTCTACAACGCCATGGATTGTCAGTCTCCAGGCTCCTCTGTCCATGGGATTCTCCAGATAAGAATACTGGAGTGGTTAAGCCCTGCCCTCCTCCAGCTGATGTTCCCAACCCAGGGCTTGAACCCTTGTCTCTTCGTCTCCTGCACTGGCAGGCAGGTTCTTTACCCCTAGCGCCGCCTGTTGTTGCTGTTGTCCAGCCGCTCAGTTGTGTCCCACTCTTTGTGACCCCACAGACTGCAGCACACCAGGCTCCCTATTCGTCACCATCTCCCGAGCCTGCTCCAACTCATATCCATTGAGTCACTGATACCATCCAACCATCTCATCCTCTGTCTTCCTCTTCTCTTCCTGCCTTCAATCTTTCCCAGCATCAGGGTCTTTTCTAGAGAGTCGGCTCTTCACATCAGGTGGCCCAATTATTGGAGCTTCAGCATCAGTCCTTCAATGAATATTCAGGGTTGGTTTCCTTTAAGACTGACTTGTTTGGTCTCTTTGCAGTCCAAGGGACTCTCAAGAGTCTTCTCCAACACCGCAGTTCGAAAGCATCAGTTCTTTGGCACTCAGCCTTCTTCATGGTCCAACTCTCACATTCATACATGACTACTGGAAAAACCATAACGTTAAGTAGATGGACCTTTGTTGCCAAAGTAATGTCTCTGCTTTTAAATATGCTGTCTAGTTTGGTCATAGCTTTTCTTCCAAGGAGCAAGCGTCTTTTAATATCATGGCTGTAGTCACCAGCTGGAGTGATTTTGGAGCCCAAGAATAAATAACATCTGTCACTATTTCTATTGTTTCCCCATCTATGTGCCATGAAGTGATGGGAACAGATGCCATGATTCACTGAATGTTGAGTTTTAAGCCAGCTTTTTCACTCTCCTCTTTCACTTTCATCAAGAGACTCTTTAGTTCCTCTTCGATTTCTTCCATAAGGGTGGTGTAATCTGTTTATCTGAGGTTATTGATATTTCTCCCAGCAATGTTGATTTCAGCTTATGATTCAACCAGCCTGGCATTTATCATGAGGTACTCTGCATATAAATTAAATAAGCAGGGTGACAATATACAGCCTGCTATACTCCTTTCCCAATTTGGAACCAGTCCGTTCTTCTACTTCTGATTCTAACTGTTGCTTCTTGACCCACATACAGGTTTCTTAGGAGGCAAGTGAGGTGGTCTGGTATTCTCATATCTTTAAGAATTTTCTATAGTTTATTGTAATTCACACAATCTAAGGCTTTGGCATAGTCAATAAAGCAAAAGTAGATATGTGGTCTCTGCTGAGGTTTCCAACTTTGCTGGCAAATTGAGTGCAGCACTTTAATAGCATCATCTTTTAGGATTTGAAATAGGTCAGCTGGAATTCCATCACCTCCACTAGCTTTGTTTGTAGTGATGCTTTGTAGCACCACCTGGGAAGCCCTTTAATGAATGTGCCTTTCCCCAAATCACACACACATAAATATACTTGTAGAAACAAGGTGATTTTCTTGAAATAATAAAACAAAATTTGGAAGAAGATTTTGACTGTCTTAGGAAAAGTAAGACATTGGGAAATGGCTAGGTATCACATATGAAGTTACATTTTAAAACTGGAATTGGACAACTGATATTCAGACATATATTAAAGTTCTGCAGCACAGAAGTGATATTTATGCTACTACCTTCTGGAATAAATGCCTCAGGCTTTAAACTCTGGCTTGACCATTTACTAGCCATGGGAATCCTAGGGCAGTTAATTAACTTCTGTGTTGCAGTTTCATCTGTAAAGTGAGGATAATGATAATGCTTCTTGGAGGAAGTCAGTAGGACTCTGAGAAGCAACACAGGTCAAGTAATTCATATAGTGCCTGGGTTGTGGAGATCACTCACTAAATTCTGGCTTTCAGGATGACACCAAAACAGAAACCACGCCGGGAAAATTGGTACAATGTATGTGCAAAAAACAGACACTGTAAGAGAGAAAATGATACTTTTTGTTCCTGATTATTCTAGGGTAATAACTAAATTTGTGGCTTCTCTGGTGGCTCAGATGACAAAGAATCCACTTTCTATGTGGGTGACCTTGGTTCAATCCCTGGGTTGGGAAGATCCCCTAGAGGAGAGCAGGGCAATCCACTCTAGTATTCCTGCCTGGAGAATCCCCATGGACAGAGGAGCCTGGCAGGCTATGGTCCACGGGGCCACAGAGTCAGACACAACTGAGCAACTAAGCACCGAACAGCATGATAACTAAATTTTATCCTTCAAACGTGGGAATACTTGACCCCAACATATAGGAGCTGCTTCAGTTCCTCTTGGAGGAGGAGGAGACTGAAAATGTGCTGAGAAGTTCCCCGGTTCCTTCCTGTGTTGTGAGCTGGATGGATGGGTTCTGCAGTGCCTCTCCAGTAAGGACAATCAGAATCACGCTACGTGCTGTGTGCTAGGGTGCTAAGTTGTGGCCGACTCTCTGTGATGCTGTGGACTGTAGCCTGACAGGCTCCTCTGTCCATGGGACCTCCAGGCAAGAATCCTGGAGGGGGTTGCCATCGCCTTCTCCAGGGGTGTTCCCGACCCAGGATGGAACCCTCGTCTCTTATATCTCCTGCACTGGCAGGCAGGTTCTTTACCCTTAGTGCTGCCTGTTGCCCTGGTGCTAGGGGTAAAGGACCCACGCCTCTTGCATCCCCTTCACCTGCAGTAGATTGTTCACCACTGTGCCACCTCGGAAGCCGTATCCTCACCTTACAGGGAAACCCTGAGCTTAAGGAAGACAAGGTACTGTCTCAAGGTCATGTAGGCACATAGTGGCAAAACTCAGGATTCACGCCCAGGCTGGCCCGTCTCTAAATCTCAGGAGCCTTGAACCATATGATGGAAATCCAGACAAGCAAAGAAAAAGGTGACAAAGCTGTCATCTGCTGAGGAAGACCATGTAGATTAAAAAAGGAGAGAGGAAAGGAAAAAACCAGAAACACACACATACACAGAGGCACCTGTACCAGTGCTTAGCACAGCCTAAGCTGGCCTCTCCCACTGTCCTCTGGCTAATATATTCTGCAGTGAGTTTCAGGGATCTGGGAGAGAATGACATGTCAGCTCATAGGAAGTAAATGATAGCGTGGGGATTACCCATAATCCTACCTTCCTCTCTCCAACCCTCCAAGGGACTAAGAGGCCTATATATACATTTTCTTTTTTTCTGAAAAGTTTCTTTCCTTTCGTAACCACTGACCTAGATTGTGTCTCTCTTCCCTCTAGTGTTTGGCTAAATGCAGCAGGAGCCATGACAAGACTGAGCCTTTGCAGTGGGATACAAAAATAATAATAAAAATAAAGTTGGGCATGTTACATTTACATTCAGAAAGGCCTCCGTCTCTTCCACTTGGGGCCTTTCCTCAAATTAAATTACCGTCTGCCCGTTGTCACCGTTGCTCTCTATGCGTCTAGCGCTTGGCTGCTGAGCCGAGCGAGCAGGGCCTACACTGGCAGGTCAGACCACAGGAGACATCACTGCTGCTGCCTTCTCCCCGGAAGAGCAGGCTGTGTCTCTGGCCCTGACGTTCCCCTCTGTGCTTTGTGAGATGGAGCTCGAAGGGGCCAAGGATTCTGTGGCTCCTAAACTTTTTGTTTCTTCTGTAACACGATCAGGATTGTCCTTGACATGCGTCAGAGCAGTTGAGGTTAGGACCTTCATGTTCTTTGGACTGGTGTTTGCTTCCGTCTTTTTCCTTTCAGCCCGTCTGCCACACCATCCCCTGGGTTGACAGAACTAAAGCTCACGTCTGAGTTTATCCCTTCCTAGAGTACAGAGCCTCACCATTTCCCAGTATCTTAAGCAATTTCAGGTCCTTCAGATTTGGTCCCCTGCAACCTTTCCAGCTTTCTCTCTGTCTCTCTTCCTTTTTTTTAATCCATATTTTTATCATTAGAAATAATTATACTGATAGGGATCACGTGCTGATGGGCTTCCCTGATGGCTCAGATGGTAAAATACCTGCCTGTAATGCAGGAGACCTCAGTTCGATTCCTGGGTCGGGACGATCCCCTGGAGAAGGGAACGGCTACCCACTCCAGTATTCTTGCCTGGATAATCCCATGGACAGAGGAGCCTGGTGAGCTATAGTCCACGGGGTCACAAAGAGTCAGACTAACACTTTCACTTTCACTTTCATCATATATTGAAGACTTACTATGTGAGGGTGTGCTAATCACTTTATCTTCATTATATCCGTCTATTTTATCCCATTGTAATTCTCTGAGGCAAGTAGTTTCATTATCCTCATTTCCCAAGCCAGATGGTGAGATTTAGGAACAGAGGCGTTCAGTAACCTGCCCCAGGTCACACAGCTTCTATGTGGTGGATTTAGGTCTTTCTGTCACCAAACCACCCACTTTTTTTTTCCTCTCCTGTGATTTTATTTGCAAATATATTGGATTTATAGATTATTATGGGATAGAATTGACATCTTGAAAACACTGGATTTTTTTTTAATTGGGGCATAATTCCTTTATAGTGCTGTGTTATTTTCTGCTGTAGAGCAAAATGAATCAGTTATGCATATATATACATCATCTCTTTTGGATTTTCTTCCCATTTAGGTCACTATAGAAGCATTAAGTAGGATTTCCTGTGCTATACAGGAGGCCAAACCACCCACTCTTAATCACTAATCTTTGCATTATGTATATCATGCTACAGTGTAACCCACAAGTTCACAACTCTCTCTCTCTCAACTGAATCAGCAACTCGGACAGTTTGAGAATAGTGCTTTTGTTCCTTGTTCTCACCCCTAGCTGTAACACACTTGGCAGGTATCCAGAAAATGTTTTCTCAACTGTATTCTATTCTACCCTGTCTCCTAGTGGTGGATAGAGGCATGAGAGCTACCCTCTAGATCCAGACTAGTTCAGATTGCTTTCCTGTGGTCTCTGGATTTGTCATGATCTGGGGCAGAGTTGTTAGATGCTCTGTGAGTTAGTTTCCTATGTGTGTGATGCAACTTGAGTGCGAAGTAAATGAGTAACTTCACTCCAGGCTGTTAAAGAATGCCAGGCATAGAGGAGGTTCTCCACGAAGGTAAGCCTTAGTTGTCCGTTGGCTGCCCGCTGGCCCACAGCACTCTGCGGGCACCTTTAGGAATACACCCACCAGGCTCTGCTTCCCCTCTGCTCTGCTGGACCTTGGCCCTCCTGGCTGTGGGTGTCATACTTTGTTTGGGTTTTTATATCACTCCCCTCAAGGCCTAGCAGGGAGTGTGAGTTCAGTAAAGGTTTTCGAATGAGTAAGCACAGAAGTGTGGAATTAGGTCTATTCTGCCATCCCAGCTATGGGGGACAAGAGGGCTAACCGACAGAGATTCTCAGTAGCCTTCTCCAGTATTCACACCTGTCAGAACTACATTCAACGGTGTGCCGAGGCCCCGTTCAGTGTTCGCTCAACAGCGAGTTACTGAAACTGACCATGCGGGCGACTGCAGGAACCAGGTGCTGGGCGCTGCTGAGTGCCCAACAGGCATCAGCCCAGCTCACACGAACACGTTATGGTAAGTAGCCCAGTGTACTGGAGAGAAGCTGGTGAGCAACACAGATGAATAACATTCTTCTTGGAGGTGGCAGAGGAGAGACCCTCTGCAGGCCATTGTTCGGCCTCTCCTACCTCCTGGAGACCTCAGTCAGTGTTTTGGAGAAGGCCAAATAGGCAAGCTAGAAAAAGGCTCTGCAGGAAGCTTCTCTCAGAATGGTGTCCATGCCCCGGACAAAGTCTTTCTGTTCCAGGCCAGCCAGGAAATCCTGTTGAGCAAAGGGCAGGATCTGGCTCCAAGTGCCCTTCTGGACAGGACTTTATTTCACACCCCAGTGCCCGTAAAGACCAACTCTCAGCATTGTTTTCCATATCACAGGTGAAAATGATGGACAAAGTCTTATGCATAGGGAAGTGGATTTGGGCTCAATTTAAATATTTCTATTTATATATCTGTCAACAGAGTTGTCAAACAATGAAATGAGACACTTGGGGGAATAATCAGCCCCATCACTGCAGTTGTGAGCATAATCTGAGCAACCATGAATAATAGATATTTGAGAAATGGATTTGAGAGCCCAGTCTTGGTGATCAGGCACACGTGATCCCAGCCTTACCATTTACTAGCTGTAATTCACGAACTACATGACTTGGAAGAATCAGTTTTGCCTCCCTAAACCTCAGTTTCCTCTCTGCACAATGAGAATTATGAAGCCACCTACCACAGAGGGTCATTGGGAACATCAGATGAATGTCATGATGTGTGTAACACACCTAGCATAGTCCCTGGCACATGGTAACTCCTCAATCCCTGCTTTGTTAGTCTAAGAGGAATTAAGTTTGTTTTAAAAAAAATTAGTGTGGTTCTAACAGGGACCTAGTGTATAGCACAGGGAACTCTCCTTGATGTTATGTGGCAGCCTGGAGGGGAGGGAATTTGAGGGAGAATGCATGCATGGATATGTATGGCTGAGTCTCTCTGCTGTCCACTATCACAGCATTGCTAACTAGCTATGCATGCTAAGTCACTTCAGTCATATTTACTGTTTGCGACCCTGTGCACTATAGCCTTCCAGGCTCCTCTGTCCATGGGATCCTCTGGGCAAGAATATTGGAGTGGGTTGCCATGCCCTCCTCCAGGGGATCTTCCTGTCCTAGGGATCAAACCCACATCTCTTACATCTCTTGCATTGGCAGCTGGGTTCTTTACCACTAGCACCACCTGAGAAGCTCCTACTCCAATACAAAATTTAAAAAAAAGATTTTTTAATAAAATGAAGAGAAAAAAATTAGTGTGCTTTTTATTCTTATTTTAGAATAGTGGAAGGAATTTCTGCACTAGATAGATTGTTGAACAAAAGTTTTAGAGCAGAGAAGAAAGAAAGTGAAAGAGAGAGGAAGGAGGAGAGAAAGAAGGAAGAAAAAAAATAAAGCTAAAACTTTTAACAAGACCCCCAAACATAAAACAGATTGAAGTAGAACCGCTTCAGTGAATCCGCCCTCGCATGTTTCCCCACCCTCTGCCTCCACCTCTGTCTTTTGAATGATCGTCAGTTGGGGCAGCAGTATCTTTTATGGCTGCCACCGCCCCCAAGACAGCAGGGGTCTCTCCTTCCTGCTCAGTCAGCATTGTGCCCTGGGGTCAGGCAGCTCTGACTTAAATCTGGGCCACGCCTCGCACTGTTCCTGCGACATCAGGAGAAGGGGGGGCCACAGAGAGCGGCTGGAGAGCCCACGCCCGAGTCTGCCGTACTCATCATGGGCCCTGGCACACAGAAGGCTCTTCAGCAGACTTTTTTTGTGCTGGCGTTTCACTGTCTGTCTCTACCACCCCCCTGGCCTCTCCTGGAGGGCACGAGTCAGCTGTCTCCTCTTTGTGCCTTTCCACCCTCCGCTATAACACTTTGCAGTCAATGAATATTTCTCTCTGGTTGCTGGCCCAATAGCTGCTCATTTCTAGGTAATGGGCTTTTTTTCAACTGGAGTGTCTCCCAGAGAAGCAAAACTGCCTCGTCATGAATCTTTGACTCTTCATCATAAAAAAAGGGGAAGGAAAGATTACATAACCATGTTGTTCAATTGAAAACAATTTTACTGCCAGTGACACACTCCCTTTACAACAGTGACTTGCCCAATGTTGCAACATTCCAGAATGTCCTCTTGTTTCTTGAAAGGGAGGGTGGGGTCATGCCAATTCCCGGAAAGTACTTAAAGCAAACCAAAGAACAGGTCACATTACCTCGAGTCTAAATTTTAACTTCACAGTGTCATGCACGCAGTAAGTTTATAGCAATATCAGGAGGAGAACCTGGGCCTTCTAAACTCCAGGAACCACAATCCAGTGAATTTATCGCTAAATTACTGGGGCTTTCAATCTGTTGGTATTCTCCGTGTCTCTTAACAAAAGCAGACACCAAAACTTAGTATTTTTGAGTGATTGTTAAGTTCCTTGCTCTTTGCTTGTATTAGCTCATTTAATACATTATCCTTAACTGAGAGATGGTTAATGAAGCTAATGGTTAATGACTTTGCCATGGTCTGCTGATGCTGATTNATTTCAAGTAACTTAAGTAACAAAGTTTAACAGATTATGCTAAATATTTAAAAAGTTAACAGAAAAATTATAATAATGACTTAATTTAATGTCTTTTCTCTACTTATTTTTTCATCTTTTCAGAGTTTAAAGATACTTAGGGAGGAGAATAGAGTTTCCACTGTACTCAGACAGAATCCAAGATCATCATATAGACATGTATCTCTTTATCACACATTTGAGCCCAAAGGAAAACATTCAGTTCAGTTCAGTTCAGTCACTCAGTTGTGTCTGACTCTTTGCGACATTGGACCCTATATATTCTCTCAGGTTCTAAGCAAGGTACAGGTAAATGCCTTGAAATTTTTCTTGGAGTTAATTCCATATGCTTGGTCACAAATAAAAGACAAGTCCACATATTTCAGCTGAGAATTTGTTTTGTAACTTAGTGAATCACTTTTCCACCTTATCATGATCTCTTGAATCTGTTTTTAGCTCATTGGATGGGGAAGTATAATTTTGTAACGCACTAAAGTGACAGGTAGCTTCCAGCACTTGTTAAGGAATTCATCTAATCTTCTCACTGCTTGAGATGATTCTGAATTCTTTTCTTATTTTTTTTTCCTTCTAAGTCTTGGCCATAATTTAACAGAAAGTTTATTAGCTCAACCATATCTTTGCAGGTAGAAATAGTAGGTCTGGAGTGAAATGTTAAGCATAGTTTACCCAAATGTCAAATAAAATATGCGCCTTTCAGTCATCACAGTACAAGCTTGAAGAGTATGTGGATAATATGGGTGGAAGATGAGTAAGACAGGAGAGAAGCAGCTCGAATGAAAAATTATAAGATCTACCGCGAGCCTGACTCTCGTATCTAATCTTTGAAAATCACTGAGAAAAAGATGATCTATTATAATTCTGCCTCAAGTTTCTATACCTGAAACTCTTTCAGTGACATAAAAAACAAAGGAAGTGGTATATTGTCTGGAAAGACTTTGAATCCAAAGCTACTGTAGCAAAAAAAATATATATATATATATAGCTTACAGTAAAGCATGGCTTCCTTGTGTTAGCATTCTACATGAATGGATCACTTCAGATACACTGACTTTGCATCCTGACTTCAAACTATGCAGTGTTTGGTCCTTTGATCAGGGTCTGGAGTCTGCTGACTGGTCGATGCCAATGTTTGGTATTTGTCTATGTGAGTATGCATGCTCAGTTGTGTCCAACTCTGTGCAGCCCCATGGACTGTAGCCCACCAGGCTCCTCTGTCCTTGGGATTCTCCAGGCAAGAGTACTGGAGTGGGGTGCCATTCCCTCCTCCAGGGGATCTTCCTGAGCCAGGGATTGCACCCGCGTCTCCTGCATTGCAGGCAGACCTTTACTGTCTGAGCCACCAGGGGAGCCCTAATATTTGTTAAATAATCTAGAACTGTGTAACTATACCAGAGTTTCCCAAATACCATTATGAATACAAGCCATTACTCTTTAACCTATTGATTATATTTTGATGTAGGTTTTCATACAGTACAAAGTATCAATGAGCAGGCATTTTCTGCCATTTTCTCTTATGTCTTTTATCTCCTTTGTCTCCTTACTATTTTCCTTGGCAATCTTCACTTGCCCTAACATCTGTTCTCTGCAATTAACTCAATCATTTCTGGTTTCGATACTTTCTGAAGACAGAAATCTCTGTAACGGCAGTGGCATTGTTCTAAGAATTGAACTGAATGATAAGTTAACCTCCCCACTGTCCAATAACTAGTTAAGTGAGGTAGTGAAGTTGAAAGAAAATTATATGCCAAATGTTCAAAGAAATGTAAAGTCTAGATATGAGAATCTTTCTGTGACACATAATGGGAGTTGTAAGAAAGTAAATATTGCTAACTTTTTGCAGTATTCTTACCCCAACCACTAACATTGTTTACAGTCTTTTTATAATTTTTCATCCCCATCATTTTAATAATGTGTTAACTGATCTCACTGTCTGATGCATTTGCTGCTAACACTTTTCTACAGACGTGTGATCATATCATTTTGTCTAGAGCACAACTTCTAATTATCCTTCTTTTGAGTCCTGTGTTCATTTATCTTACAGACCATTTTTAAACACTTATTATGTTCTGAGAAACTGTTAGGCACTGTATTTTAGAGAAAGTCACCAATAAATATATTCTATATACTATGAAAGATGTACACTTGACCCCATGGAGAAAGGAACTTTACCAAGGAGTCAAGGAAAAACTGCCCTGGAGAAATGATAGCTAAACTGAATTTTAAACCAGTCAGGCAAAAATTCACAGGGTGTAAATTGGTAAGAGAAAAGACATAGCATCTTTGGGCATCTACCATATAGTACATAAAAAGCTTTTTATCCCATATGACCAAGACTAGTTGCTCATTAAATAGTTAAAATAATCATTTAAGAAATGATGCATTAATACTGTATTAGTTAGATGGGTATTAAGCACTGTAGCAAAATGCAGGGCTTTTAACAAGATGGAAATCCATTTCACACATTAATGTCTGAACACAGGCTACCCGTGACTGATGCGGTAGCTTGTGATAAGACTAAGACTTTTTCTATCTTGTTATGATTTTACACCGGCCATGTCGTCTTTCTGCTCTTGGTCGAAGATGGTCAACCAGCCATTCCAGCCAGTGGGAATGGCTGTGGTCCACCTGCTCTGATGCCCCCTGTTTCTTCCCTGCACTAACTTTGCTCCTATGTGGACGAGAGGAGATGAAGGGACTCTAGACATTATCTTTTTACGTGTCTGACTCTGGAAATGTGTTAATCCTTTTGTGGGCACATCAGCTTGCTTTGAGCCTATTTTATGTGATCATGAGTATGAGTGATGGTCTAAACAGGCTGCTTTGGCAAGGAGTTTGATCTCTGGAGAGTCCAGGTATCAGACTGATATACAATTAGTGGCCATCACTCCAACAAGTTCTGACTTGTGCAACTTGTTGTCCCCAGGTTGAGGCAATTTCAGGCAAGTCTGTGGTTGCAAATGCAATTACCCTCCATGGATAACTCATACTTGTATGTCAGTGACAGAACAGAATCCTGATTTGAATTATGAAATCAAAATGGCGATCCTTGCCCCTTGCTAACCTACCATCCCACCTTTCTTATTGCTGTTCAGACACTAAGTCGTGTCTGACTCTTTGTGGCCCTATGAGCTGCAGTGCATCTGGTTTCCCTGTCCTTCACTAGCTCCCAGAGTTTGCTCAAACTCATGTCCATTGCGTCGGTGATGCCAACCAATCATCTCATCCTCCATTGCCCCTCCTCCTCTTGCCCTCAGTCTTTACCAGCATCAAGGTGTTTTTCCAATGAGTAGGCTGTCCCAACTTACCTTCTCCCAAGTTCCCCTTTTCCTTTGCAGGTAGCTCCAGGAAGATAGATAAGCTAAGAGATTAGGTAAGCAGCCAATGACAAAGCTATCAGTAGTCCTTTCATGTTAAAATTATTGCATTTTATGAGTGATTTTCTTGAAATCTTTAGAGGTGTACTCAAGCTGGGTACCACCCTCACCTTTCTCAATGTGAAGAAGAAAGGAAAAGATGGTTCATAAGTACTGCACATTCTGACTAGGCAACTCTGCCCATCACAACACCTCCTCTTTTATTAAATAAAGTTCAGAAAGATAAGGAGGAAAGAGAAGTGATGGATAACACCACCCAATAGGCATTATTATACAACCCACATATAAGATGGTGGAGGAGAAGGACGTGCTCATATTCTCCTGTGAGAACACCAAAATCGTAGCTAGCTGCTGAACAACCATCAGCAGGGGAATGTTGGACCCCACCAAAAAAGAGATACCCTGCGTCCAAGGGCAAAGGAGAAGCCCCAACAAGATGGTAAGAGGAACACAATCTATGTTTTAAATCAAATCTCAGACATGCCAGAAACAATCGGAGGGCTCATACAAAACCTTGTGTGCACCAGGACCAAGGGAAAGGAGCAGCGACCCCCACAAGAGACTGAGCCAGACTGTCTTTGAGTGTTAGAGTGTCTCCTGCAGAGGCATGGGTCCCAGTGACCTGCCACAGGGACCTGGGAGGTGCAGCGTGTGGCCTAGGTCCTCTTGGAGGAGGTGCCGTTATCCCTACTACAGAGCCACAGAGCAGATGACCCCCAAACTGGAGAACAATTATATCAAAGAAGTTCTTGCACTGTTGCAAAGGTTCTGGGGCCCACAAAGATTTCCCAACCTGGGGATGCAGCAAAAGCACTGAGAACCCCCAGGGAAACAGACTCTTGGAGGGCATAACTAAGTGCACCAGGACCCAGAGAAAGGAGTGGTGACCCCATGAGAGACTGAGCCGGATTGCCTGTGACTGTCTGGGAGTCTTTGGTGGAGGTGTGGGTTGACAATGGCCTGCTGAGGGTCAGCAGCACTAACTGCAACAGTCCTGGGAGCCGAAGCATCAGTGCTTTTGAAGGAGGTCACCATTAAGACCATTACAGCTACCACAGTTTGGCCTCAGGCCATACCACAGGTAGGAAACACAGCCCCACCCATCAGAAGAAAATTATATTAAAGATTTATTGAGCATGGCCCTGCAGTGTTGGAGAAGACTCTTGAGAGTCCCTTGGACTGCAAGGAGATCCAACCAGTCCATCCTAAAGGAAATCAGTCCTGAATATGCATTGGAAGGGCTGAAGCTGAAACTGATGTTTTGGCCACCTGATGCAAAGAACTGACTCACTGGAAAAGACCCCGATTCTGGGAAAGATTGATGATGGGAGGAAAAGGGGACAGCAGAAGATGAGATGGTTGGGTGGCACCACCGACTCAATGGACATGAGTTTGAGCAAGCTCTGGGAGTTGGTGATGGACAGGGAAGCCTGGCGTGCTGCAGTCCATGGGGTCACAAAGAGTCAGACATGACTGAACTGAACTGAACTGAGCATGGCTGTGTCTACCAGTGCAAGACCCAGTTTTACCCACTCCCACCAGGAAGCTTCCACAAGCCTCTTATCCTCATCCATCCCAGGGCAGACAGAATGAAAACCACAATCACAGAAAACTAATCAAACTGATCACATAGATCACAAAGTTGTCTAACTCAATGAAACTATGAGCCATGCAGTGTAAGGTTACCCAAGATGCACGGGTCATGGTGGAGAGTTCCAACAAAATGTGGCCCACTGGAGAAGGGAATGGCAAACCACTTCAGGATTCTTGCTTTGAGAACCCCATGAACAGTATGAAAATGAAAAAGTTATGACACCAAAAGATGAACTCCACAAGTCATTAGGTGCCCAGTATGCTACTGGAGAAGAATGGAGAAATAACTCCAGAAAGGAGGAAGAGACGGAGCCAAAGCAAAACAACACCCAGCTGTGGATGTGACTGGGGATGGAAGTAAAGTCTGATGCTGCAAAGAGCAATACTGCATAGGAACCTGGAATGTTAGGTTCATGAATCAAGGCAAATTGGAAGTGGTCAAACAGGAGATGGCAAGAATGAACATTGCTATTTTAGGAATCAACGAGCTAAAATGGACTGGAATGGGTGAATTTAATTCAGATGACCAATATATCTACTACAGTGGGCAAGAATCCCTTAGAAGAAATGGAGTAGCCATCACTGTCAACAAAAGAGTCCAAAATACAGTACTTGGATACAATCTCAAAAATGGCACAATGATCTCTGTTTGTTTCCAAGGCAAGCCATTCAATATCACAGTAATCCAAGCCTATGCTCCAACAGTAACGCTGAAGAAGCTGAAGCTGAACGGTTCTATGAAGACCTACGAGAACTTCTAGAACTAACACCCAAAAAAGATGTCCTTTTCATCATAGGGGACTGGAATGCAAAAGTAGGAAGTCAAGAAACACCTGGAGTAACAGGCAAATTTGGCCTTGGAGTACAGAATGAAGCAGGGCAAAGGCTAACAGAGTTTTGCCAAGAGAACACATTGCTCATAGCAAACACCCTCTCCCAACAACACAAAAGAAGACTCTACACATGGACATCACCAGATGGCCAACACTGAAATCAGACTGATTATATTCTTTGCAGCCAAAGATGGAGAAGCTCTATACAGTCAGCAAAAACAAGACCAGGAGCTGACTGGCTCAGATCATGAACTCCTTATTGCCAAATTCAGACTTAAACTGAAGAAAGTAGGGAAAACCATTAGACCATTCAGGTATAACCTAAATCCAATCCCTTATGATTATACAGTGGAAGTGAGAAATGGATACATGGGATTAGATCTTATAGACAGAGTGCCTGAATAACTAAGAACAGAGGTATGTGGCATTGTACTGGAGGCAGTGATCAAAATAATCCCCCAAAAAGGCAAAATGATTGTCTGAGGAGGCCTTACAAACAACTGAGGAAAATAGAAGCAAAAGGCAAAGGAGAAAAGGTAAGATATATCTATCTGAATTCAGAGGTACAAAGAATAGCAAGGAGAGTGAGAAAGCCTTCCTAAGTGAACAATGCAAAGAAATAAAGGGAAAAAATAGAATGGGGAATATTAGAGACATCTTCAAGAAAATTAGAGATACCAAGGGTATTTCATGCAAATATGGGCACAATAAAGGACAGAAATGGTATGGATCTAGCAGAGGCAGAAGATATTAAGAAGGGGTGGCCCGAATGCACAGAGAACTGTGCAAAGAAAATCTTAATGACCCAGATAACCATGATGGTGTGATCACTCACCTAGAGCTAGACATCTTGGAATGCGAAGTCAAGTGGGGCTTAGGAAGCATCACTATGAACAAAGGTAGTGGAGGTGACAGAATTCCAGCTGAGCTATTTCAAATCCTAAGAGATGATGCTGTGAAAGTGCTGCACTCAATATGCCAGCAAATTTGGAAAACTCAGCAATGGCCACAGGACTGGAAAAGGTCAGTTTTCATTCCAATCCTTAAGAAAGGCAAGGCCAAAGAATGTTCAAATTACCGTACATTTGCACTCATTTCATATGCTAGCAAAGTAATGCTCAAAATTCTAGAAGTCAGACTTCAACAGTATGTGAACCAAGAATTTCTAGATGTTCAAGCTGGATTTAGAAAAGGCAAAGGAACCAGAGTTCAAATTGCCAGCATCTGTTAGATCATAGAAAAGGCAAGAAAATTCCAGAAAAACATTTACTTCTGCTTCATTGACTATGCTAAAGCTTTTGTGTGGATCACAACCAACTATGGAAAATTCTTCAAGAGATGAGAATACCAGACCACCTTACCTGCCTCCTTAGAAACCTGTATGCATATCAAGAGGCAGCAGTTACAACCAGACATGGGACAATGGATTGGTATCAAATTGGAAAAGGAGTACATCAGGCTGTATATTGTCACCCTGCTTATTTAACTTATATGCGGAGTACATCATGCGAAATGCTGGGCTGAGTAAAGCACTAGCTGGAATCAACATTGCCAGGAGAAATATCAATAACCTCAGATATGCAGATGACACCACCCTTATGGCAGAAAGTAAAAAGGAACTAAAGAGTCTCTTGATGAATTTGAAAGAGAAGAGTGAAAAAGCTAGCTTAAATCTCAACACTCAGAAAATGAAGATCATGGTATCTGGCCCCATCACTTCATGGCAAATAGATGGGGAAACTATGGAAACAGTGACAGACTTTATTTTCTTGGGCTGCTAAATCACTATAGATTGTGACTGTAGCCATGGAATTAAAAGGAGCTTGCTCCTTGGAAGTAAGGCTATGACTAACCTACACAGTGTATTAAAAATAAGAGACATTACATTGCCAACAAAGTTCTGCCTAGTCAAAGCTATGGTTTTTCCAGTAGTCATGTATGGATGTGAGAGTTGGACCATAAAGAAAGCTGAATGCCAAAGAATTGATGCTTCTGAACTGTGGTGTTGGAGAAGACCTGAGAGTCCTTTGGACTGCAGGGAGATTAAGGCAGTCAATCGTAAAGGAAATCAATCCTGAATAGTCATTAGAAGAACTGATGCTGAAGCTGAAACTCCAATATTTTGGCCACCTGATGTGAAGAGCCAGCTCACTGGAAAAGACCCTGATGCTGAGAAAAATTGAAAGTGGGAGGAGGAGAGGACGACAGGATGAGATGGTGGGATGGCATCACCGGCTCTACGGACATGAGTTTGAGCAAGCTCCGGGAGCTGGTGATGGACAGGGAGGCCTGGCGTGCTGCAGCCTTCGGGGCTGCAAGGAGTTGGACACGACTGAGCCGCTGAAGAACAGCAATAGGCACGGGAGGCAGATGATAAGAAGAAGAAAAATTGAAATAAAAATCACCGCAGCAGCTAACCACTGAATGTCGTATAGTGATATGCCAACCTTGCTCTAAAAGTTTTCCATGTACTCTTTCACAGAATTGCTCCCCTAAGCATTTTGAGGTAGTAGAGGGTTTTTTTTTTGTTGTTGTTGTTTTTTTTTTTTTGAGGCATCAGGTTAGATAATTTTCTCATTTCCAGTCTAGTGAGTATCAAAACTAGAATTTGATCCCAAGCAGTCTTGCTCCTGAGCCTGGTGCTATGATCAGCTACAAATATATTGATACTTAGGCACCGTGGGACCTTGAGGTTCACCTGTCAGGATAACGGGGAGAGTGCATATCTACAATTTAAAGAACTATTGAAACATGGGAAAATGTCATGTGTTTGCTCTAAAACTATGAGAGAGGGGATGAGTCAGAATAAGACTCTGGTGTGGTCAAAGAAGCAGCCATGTCTCCTGCAGACAGATGCCACGTTCCCTAAAGCAGGTAACAGTCTTTTGAAGGGATGTTAAAAATCAGCTTTGACCCCTATCAGTCTTTTCTGTCACAGCTGCACACATGAGCAACACGCTGTCAACAGAATAACCTTCTTAAGGCTTCAAGGACGCCGATGTATAGCAGGTACTTTAAATCTCAATGACTATTGAGGCTTCTTTTGTACTGTTTCAATATGCCCACACATCTAACAAACACTGTAACCATGAATAAAATGGACTTTATTTCAGTTTTGCAAAGGCAAAATTGAAACGTTTAAAGATTTTCTAGTTAGAACTGGTGAACTGTTGCTTTTACTGAATTTGTAGATTTTTCAACATGGTTGACTTTGTATGTGTATGGCTGCTGTGTCTTTATAAAGCTGCCTCTTTAAGAAATAGGAAATTACCTCTCTTATGTTGCTTTACAATATTTAAATGCACATATTTTATATACTAATGCAAACGTAATAATAGAATTATACAGCCACAGTAGAAATTCAAGATGTTAATTATATAATATTGTCACTAAATTTGTAATCCACTTAATCCATTATTGCAAATGTTTTATGGCTTGACAGCTGTTATAAGAAAGGTAGAATGTGTCATATTATAGAAAGAAATCAACCTTTTACTGAGTGGTCTTAACACTTGTGTGTGTGTGTGTGTGTGTGTGTGCTCGGTGGCTCAGTTGTGTCTGACTTTTTGTGACCCAATGGACTGCAACCCTCCAGGCTAGTCTATCCATGAGATTCTCCAAATGAGAATACTGGGGTAGGTTGCCATTTCCTCATCCAGGGCGTCTTCCCAACCCAGGGATCGAACTGGCTTCTCCTGCATCTCTGCATTGGCGGGCATCGGATTCCTTTACCACTGAGCCACCCGGGAAGTCCCCTGGACAGCTGACAGAACCTAGAAGTTAAAAGTACAGAAGTCAGAGTTTTAAATCATGTGAGCTATGATTAGCCTGAGTATTTCCAAAAAGATTTATAGAAGCATTGTTATAATTTATTGCCACCAACAAACAAAGGTAACCCACAGCTTTTTGAATTTTCCTTATATACCCATAAAGTATAAAGGACGTGCATTATCTATACCAACGTACCATGGATTTTATTGCCCATATAGCATCTACAACATTCTCCCCACCAAAAACAGCAGGAATATTGAAATATGAAGTGATAAAATGTTTCAGACACTGTAGATGCCTAATTTCTAAGTAAACAAGAAAAGAAACAGTAAAGCAAAAAAGAGAGGTAAGTGAGAAGTATGAGTGACACAAATTTATTAACAGAGAGCACTTAAGATGAAGGGAAAAGATTATGGGGATAGCATACAAAAATACCTGAATAGCTTCCATAAAATCACGGATGGCACATGACAGTCCTCAGTGGTAGTTTCCTATTCTTTACTGCAGATAGAAGTTTAAACACACTAATACATTCTAGTAACAGTTACATCATCTTCACAAACCACACCTGCAATTGAAAATGTTGGCTTTGCCAGCATTGAATTGTCACATTTCTAAGATAAAATATTGATGGTTTAATGTCATTTTATTTTTGTGCACATTTTAGGAACCCACTCATAATGTGACTCTCTTCCCAACAATTCCCTTGTTAACATAATAATTTATACAGCATCACCTGCTGATAGTGGAGCTCCACTCTGAGGAGGAATGCAGTTG
Organism: Redunca redunca; assembly: GCA_006410935.1. Classification (NCBI taxonomy): domain Eukaryota; kingdom Metazoa; phylum Chordata; class Mammalia; order Artiodactyla; family Bovidae; genus Redunca; species Redunca redunca. The sequence continues at coordinate 1,208,703 of SJYQ01002230.1, forward strand.
TGTATAATTAATTATATTCACATTTTAATATTCATATTGCTGGCCATGATTTATTATCCAAGCTTTATATGCAGGGCAAAGGCATAATAAAAAAGCTATTCTACTTTTTGTTAGCAGAACTAATTGATTTGTAGATGAGCACATTTTCCTTTACTTAATGGAAGCACATTTTGATAACACTGTGAATAAAATCACAATTACTTTTCCCTTTCTAAAATATACACAAATTATTTTTCTCATTTATCTATATCTTACTTGATTTAGGGACAACAACCACGAACTCTACCATTCTTATTTGAAATTTTCTGTGGTACTATAACTTGTCCCCCTCTTAAATTTAGCAGTAAAAACATATATGTTGATTCACTAACAAAGAAAATTTAAAATAAGGAGAAAAATTACTTCTGAGAAATAGAATTCCACATCTTCTATGCAGAGATGTGGAGCTAATTTGTTGTTACTGAATATTAGTACCCTGCTTATTTAATTAATATGCAGAGTACATCATGAGAAATGCTGGGCTAGATGAAGCACAAACTGGCATCAAGATTGCTGGAAGAAATATCAATGACCTCAGATATGCAGATGACACCACCCTAATGGCAGAAAGTGAAGAAGAATTAAAGAGTCTCTTGATGAAAATGAAAGAGGAGAGTGAAAAAGTTGGCTTAAAGCTCAACATTCAGAAAATGAAGATCATGGCATCTGGTCCCATCATTTCATGGCAGATAGATGGGGAAACAGTGGAAACAGTGGCTGACTTTATTTTTCTGGGCTCCAAAATCACTGTAGATAGTGATTGCAGCCATGAAGTTAAAAGACGCTTACTCCCGCTTACTCCTTGGAAGGAAAGTTATGACCAACCTAGACAGCATATTAAAAAGCAGAGACATTACTTTGCCAACAAAGGTCTGTCTAGTCAAGGCTATGGTTTTTCCAGTGGTCATGTATGGATGTGAGAGTTGGACTATAAAGAAAGTTGAGTGCTGAAGAATTGATGCTTTTGAACTGTGGTGTTGGAGAAGATTCTTGAGAGTCCCTTGGGAAGCAAGGAGATCCAACCAGTCCATCCTAAAGGAAATCAGTCCTGAATATTCATTGGAAGGACTGATGCTGAAGCTGAAGCTCCAATACTTTGGTCACCTGATGTGAAGAGCTGACTCATTTGAAAAGATTCTGATGCTGGGAAAGACTGAAGGCAGGAGGAGAAGGGGACAACAGAGGATGAGATGGTTGGATGACATCACTGACTCAATGGACATGAGTTTGAGTAAACTCCGGGAGGTGGTGATGTTGCAGTTCATGGGGTCGCAAGGGGTCACAAAGAGTCGGACACAACTGAGCAACTGAACTGAATATTAGTAGAATTTTTAAATATTTGCGATAGCATGAATATGTGGCTGTATGCTATAAATTAAGCTCAGATCAGATCTAATATCAAATATTACTGTAGCAGTAGAGGACATTGGGCTTCCCTGGTGGCTTAGCAGTGAAAATCTGCCTGCCAGTGCCAGAAATGAGGGTTTGATCTCTGGAGAGGTCAAACGATCCCCTGGAGAAGGAAATGGCAACTCACTCCAGTATCCTTGCCTGGCAAATCCCATGGATAGAGAAGCTCGGCTGTCTACATAATCTTTATCCACTAGAAATGTCCTTAGGAGTTAGTTTCAAAAGGTAAAACTAATGCTGATTTCACAGAGTAATCAATAACAGATACTGACTTATATAACATAATGATTTTCCTACTGCAACATTTAATTAGGGAAATTCATTCAACCTCATGCAGACAAATCCCCAGTGTGCAGTTTGTGCATCTCCTTTATATTTGAACATGAGCTGATTAACATATAAGTCAATATTTAAACTGAATTTGGGGAATTATATTTTAACATACAAGAGCAGTGGATTTGATTAAATAACATTTCCATTTAAAAGAAATTATGAGTGCTGAATTTGTGATCTGAATGTTAGTCAAATTAAAAAAGAGGATGGAGAGAAGTTGGCTACTTTTCATGTGATAAGTGTAGTGTGGATTTGTCTAGTTGAGACAAATTACACTGATAATAGGAAAAAAAGATGCTCTGTTTGAATAATCTCATTCAATTTGAAATTCAACTTAGGAGTATCATGAAGTTAATGTCTATTTTCTTTAGCTGATATGTATATATTTTTTTGGCTGGAAATCATTAAACTTTATAAATTACATCCTACAGAATATTTCTATATAGAAAATTAGAAAAGCCCATTAATTAATCTCAGCTTATGACGTGCTTTGTTCTATTAAGTATGGACTTCAAGGGAAGAGCAAAATACAAGAGAAGAAAGAATAGAGGAAAAAATCAGAGGTTAATTGCCTTAGTTTATCACAGTAGTTTTGACAGCTCTGATCCATTAAAATATGTGTAAAAATGGATGATTGTATTTTTAGTAAAACTGTGTTTTGAGAAATTTTACTCAAATATTGGTGTTTTAATTCCATTTATAATCTGAATAGGACTTCCCTGGTGGCTCAGATGGTAAAGCGTCTGCCTACAATGTGGGAGGCCTGGGTTCAATCCCTGGGTTGGGAAGATCTCCTGGAGAAGGAAATGGCAACCCACTCTAGTACCTTGCCTGGATAATCTGAATAGAAGCTGAATAAATTACACTTATAGAAATGTCAGCTTTTGTACGCATACATTGTTACTTTAAAATATTACGTGTTTTTCTTATAACTTACCATGGAAATAAACACATTCACATCACTTGATTTGTAGAAAATGGGAAATATTCACCTAAGTTGCATTTTATTTTTCTTTTCTACTTGTTTCATCTTTTAGTAAGTAAATAAGAAGATTAGGGGGAAAAAGAACATTAGAGAAACTGTATTAATTATCTATTGAAGAAGGAAATGGCCACCACTCCCGTATTCTTGCCTGGAGAATCTCGTGGTCAGAGCAGACGGGCGGGCTGCACAGTCCGTGGGGTCGCGAGAGTCAGATGCGACTCAGCGGCTAAACCACCACCACCGTTAGTCATCTGTAACTACGTAACAAGCTATCATAAAGCCTCAGTCTAAAATAACAAGCACTGACTCTCTCATTATTTCTGTGGGAAAAGAGGTTAGAGCAGCTCACCTGGGTGGTTCTGATTTAGTCTCTCACAAGGCTTCCGTCCAGGTGTCACCCGGGGCTACAGTCCTCTTAGGGTGTGACCGGGGAAGACAGGCTTCCCAGTTCATTCTTGTGCTTGCTGAGGGCGCTTGTTTACCCCTCTCTGCACCACGTGGCTTCTTCAGAGTGGCTGATGGCGTGCAGCCAGGTACCCGGGAAATGTAGAAGAAATCCAAGAAAAAGTGAGTGTACCCCAGACAGGAGGCACCATCTTTTTAAAACCTAATCTAGGAAGTGATATTCCATTTTCTGCTGTGAAAGTGAAAACGAAAGTCGCTCAGCATACAGTCCATGGAATTCTCCAGACCAGAATACCGGAGGGGATAGCAGTTCCCTTCTCCAGGGGGTCTTCCCAACCCAGCGATCGAGCCAGTTCTCCCACATTGCAGGTAGATTCTTTACCAGCTGAGCCCCCAGGGAAGCCCATTCCGTCTCCTGCTAAATTCTGTTTATTAGAAGTGGGTCTCACATTGTACTCACTAGATGTGAGTCCAGCCCACACTCACACAGAGGTGAATCACACTCTACTTGGTGAAGAAAAGAGTATTATTGTACATTTATATTGCTGCCTTAACAAATGATAGGCATACTTCATTTTACTGCACTTCACTTTATTGCACTTTGCAGATACTGCTTTTTTTTTTTTTTTTTTTGCAACTTGGAGGTTTGTGGCAATCCTGCATCAAGCAAGTCTATCAGAGCCATTTTTCCAGCAGCATTTGCTCACTTTGTGTGTATGTCACAGTTTGGTGGTCTCATAATATTTCTAACTTTTTCATTATTATTATATTTGTTCTGGCTCTGTATGATCAGTGATCTTTGATATCAGTATTGTACCTATTTGGGGTTACCAGGAACTGTGCCTATATAAGATGACAAATCTAATTAGTCATTGTTGTGGGCATTTTAACTGCTTCACCGACCACCTGTTTACCCCTCTCTCCACTTCTCCTCAGGCCTCCCTATTCCCTGAGACAGAACGATATTAAAATTAAGTCGCTTCATAACCCTATAATGGTCTCTGAGTGTTCAAGTGAAAGGAAGAGTCGCATGTCTCTCACTTTAAATCAAAAGCTAGAAATGATTAAGCTAGTGAGGACAGCATGTCCAAGGCTGAAAGCTAGGCCTCTCACATTAAACAGTTAGCCAAGTCGTGTATGTAAAGGGGACATTCTTGAAGGAAATTAAAAGTACTGCTCCAGTGAGCACACAAATGACAAGAAAGCAGAGTAGCACTGTTGCTGATAAGGAGAACGTCTTCATGGTCCAAACAGGTGGTCTCAATCAGCCACAATATTCCCTTAAATCAAAGCCTAACCTAAAGCTAGGCTTTAACTTTCTTCAATTCTGTGAAGGCTGAGAGAGGTGAGGAAGCTGCAGGAAAAAAAAAAAAAGTTTGATATTAGCAGAGATTGGTCATGAAGTTTAAGGAAAGAAGTCATTTCCGTAATATCAAAGCACAAGGTGAAGCAGCGAGTGATAGAGCAGAAGTTGCAGCAAGATATCAGAAGCTCCAGCTAAGAAACTTAATGAAAGTGGCTACGCACAACAACAGATTTTCAATATAGATAAAACAGACTTCTACTGAGAGAAGTCATTTAGGACTTTCATAGCGAGAGCTGACATCAATGCCTGACTTCAGAGCTTCAGAGGACAAGCTGACCCTCTTGTCGGCGGCTAATGCAGCTGGCTACTTTAAGTTGAAGCCAAAGCTCATGTACTATTCCAAAAATCCTGGGCCTCTTAAGAATGTTGCTCAGTCTGCTCTGTCTGTGGTCTGTAAATGAAACAACGAAGCCTGCGTGACAGCTCGGATGTTTACAATGTGATTTACCGAATATTTTAAACCCGCTGTTGAGAACTGCTGCTCAGAAAAAAAAAAAAAAGATTTCTTTCAAACTATTACTACTCGTGGACAATGCACCTGGTCACTCAAGAGCTCTGATGGAGATGCACTATGAGATTCACGTTTTCATGCTTGCTAACCCAACATCCGTTCTGCCGTCCATGGATCAAGGAGTAATTTTGAATTCTGAGTCTTATTATTTAAGAAATATATTTTTAAACATATCGCTGCCATAGATAGTGCTTCCCCTGATATATCTGGGGATATATCAAGTCAATTTTTCGATTTTCAAATCAATTGAAAATTTTGTGGAAAAAACTTATCATTCTAGATGCCATTAAGAACATTCCTGATGCACGGGAGGAGGTCAAATCTCAACATTAACAGGGAGTTTGGGAAAAGTTAATGCCAGCTTTCAAGGATGACCTGGAGAGATTTAAGATGTTAGTGAAGGAAGTAACTGCAGATATGTAACTAGCAAGAAAACTGGAATTAGAAGTAGATTCTGAATATGCGACTGAAGTGCTGAAAGTTCATGATAAAGTTTTAATGATGAAGAATTGCTTCTTATGGATGAGCAAAGAAGGCAGTTTCTTGAAATGGAATCTGCCTCTGATAAAGATGCCGTGGAAATTGCTGACATGACAGTAAAGGATATAGAATATCACCAAAACTTGATGAAGCAGCAACAAGATTTGAGAGGACTGACTCATTTTGAAAGAAGTCCTACCATGGGTAAAATGCTATTGAATAGCATTGCATGCTACAGGAAGAGTCAATCAAGGCAGCAAACTTTGTTGTTCTCTGAAGAAATTGCCTCAGCCACTCCACCCTTCACCAATCCCCACCCTGATCAGTCAGCAGTCAGCAATATCAAGCCAAGCAAAAAGATTACTACTCCCTGAAGGCTCAAATGGTGGTTAACATTTTTTAATGATAAAGTATTTTTGAATTAAGGAATGTACATTTTTAGACATACGGCTATTGCACACTTACTAAACTATACTATGTGTGTGTGTGCGTGCACACACACACTCAGTTGAGTCCAACTCTTTGCGACCCCATGGACTGTAGCCCACCAGGCTCCTCCCTCCATGGAATTTTCCAGGCAAGAAAACTGGAGTGAGTTGCTATTTCCTTCTCCACAGGATCTTCCTGGCCCAGGGATTGAACCTGTGTCTCTTGCATTGGCAGGCTGTTCTTTACCAGCTGAGCATAAATTTTGTATGCACTGGGGAACCCAGAAGTTCATGTGACTCGTTTTATTGTGAAAGTCTGGAACTGAATCTGCATTATCTCCTAAACATGTGTGGACCATAAATTTAGAGAATTAATATGAATCTCTTATCTTAGAGTTCTGTAGGTCAAAAATCCAGCCCAGGTCTCACTGGGTAAAAGCAAAGGTGTCAGCTGGGCATGTTCCCTTCTGGGGCGCTTAGGAAGACTCTGTCTCCTTGTCTTTTCTTGCTTCAAAAGGCTTCCCACGCTCCTTTGCTCATGGTCCCCTTCTTCCAACTTCAAAGCCAAAGATAGTGGACTGATTCCTTCTCACCCTGAGTCATTCTGACCTTCCTACTTTTTCCGTATTTAAGGATCATTGTTATTACACTGCGTCCACCCAGATAAGTTAGGCTAATCTCCCTATTTTAAAGTCACCTTAGCTACCCTTTGCTCTGTATTGTAACATAGTCACAGGTTCTGGAACTCAGGGCATGCATATCTTTGGGGGATGATTATTCAGCTTACTACATGTTTGAAAGAGTTTGTGGACATGGACACATGTGGAATTTTAAGCTACCACAGTAATCAATCACAATCAATCACTATCATATAAAGTCCCTAGAATCTGTCTCCCTCACAAATGCATGCATCCTGTCCGTTAAAGATCTTCATCAGATGCTAATAACTCATGCAACAAGCCGCCCGCACTGGTCATTCAATATCCAGTGGAGATAAACATCTCTTCCTTTCTTTTTCTCAAGCTTTTGTGATTGCCAAGAGCAATAGCATAAAATTTCTAACCATAAAGCAGGAACAGATAATTGGGATATAGTTTGAAGACTGTACCTTGGATTCAGAAAGAATCTAATTTAAATGTGGATTTTGCAAGAACATTACCTGAGTAGCCTTATGCAAGCTATTTTTCTCTCTTGCCTAAAATTTAATTACCTGTAAAATGGTGAAAACAACATAGAACATTGCATAGATATTGTGCAGATTAGTTTATAATTCAGAAACTTATTATTTAGTCTTCTTATTGTCTAAAATCTAATATATTTTTATTAAATGGTTACTATTAACCCCACTACATATCTGTGACATTAAATTTTTCCTTTAGTGCCCCTAAGTCACTAATAAGCAGTGTTTATTTAAAGCCAAATTCTAGACATTCCGCCAATTATTTGTAATTCTGAGCCCCTGAGACAAGTACCTAACCTAGACATCAAGAATTCCTTTTGAGGAAAAAATTAAAATTAGGAACTATCATATGACCCAGCAATTCCACTTCTGGGTATGTATCCAAGGAAATAAAAATGTTAACCTGAAAAGATATCTGCAAGCTTATTTCACGCAGCATTTTTATAGTTGCTAAGAAACCAACTAACAGTGTGAAACAAACTCTGTGTCCCTCGATGAGTGAATGGATAAAAAAACAGGGAAGGAAATTTCGTCGTTTGTGACAACATGGATGTACTTTGTCGGCATTATGCTCATAGGTCTCTGCACAGTCGATACAGATGACAGATTAGTGGTTGTCAGAGTTGCAGAGCGGGGGTTGGTGTGGTGGAGGGTGGGTGAAATAGGTGAAGAGGGTGAAAGTGAAAGTGAAGTCGCTCAGTTGTGTCCGACTCTTTGTGACCCCATGGACTGTAGCCCACCAGGCTCCTCTGTCCATGGGATTTCCCAGGCAAGAGTACTGGAGTGGATTGTCATTGCCTTCTCCAGGGGATCTTCCCTACCCAGGGATCAAACCCGGGTCTCCCGCATTGTAGACAGACGCTTTACCGTCTGAGCCATTATAAAATAAATAAGACATGGGAATGTAATGTACAGCATGGGCATTGTAGTTAATAATGCTGTATTATATACTTAAGAGTTGCTAAGAGAGTCGATCTTAAAAGTTATCACCAAAAAAATAATAATTTGTATGTGTTTCGGGGGCAGGAGAAGAAGGAGACAACAGAGGATGAGGTGGCTGGATGGGATCATGGACTCAATGGACATGGGTCTGGGTGAACTCCGGGAGTTGGTGATGGACAGGGAGGCCTGGCGTGCTGCAGTTCATGGGGTCGCAAACAGTCGGACACGACTGAGCGACTGAACTGAACTGGTGTTAGATGTTAGTTAAACTTATTGTGATGGTACTTTTGCAATATATGCATATATCAAATGATTATATTGTATGCCTGAGACTGCTGTAATGTTATATGTCAGCTATATATCAAAATGATTTTTTTAATTTTGTAAAATATGTTTTTAATTGAAGGATAATTGCTTTACAGGATTGTGTTGGTTTCTACCATATAGCAACATAAATCAGCCATAGGCAAACTTCCCACTAGATCATCCCTCCCATCTCCCTCCCCTAAAATGATTTTGGCGGTGGTTTAGTCGCTAAGTCATGCCCAACTCTTGCGACTCCATGGACTGTAGCTCGCCAGGCTCCTCTGTCCATAGGATTCTCCAGGCAAAATATTGGAGTGAGTTTCCATTTTCTTCTCCAGGGGATCTTCCAGACCCAAGGACTGAACCCGGGTCTTCTGCACTACAGGCAGATTCTTTACCAACTGAGCCACCAGCGGAGCCCTTAAAGTAATCTTGATTGATTCTGTTTTAAGATAAAGTTGGTATATGCACTATACAAGTTTCAGGTGCTCAGTGCTATGATGAGCCGTGTGTGTTCCTTATAAACTGTTTATCACCCAAAGCCTAGTTACCACCCATCTCCAGGCACCGGACTCCCTTCGGCCTTTCTGCTTCCTCCAGTCCCCTTCCCAGTCCAGTAACCACTAATCCGTTTCTATGTCTGTAAGTCTGTGTTTTATATTGCTTTGTTTGTTCACTTTTTTCAGACTCCGGGAGTGAAATCATATAATTTTTGCCTTTCACCTTTTCAATTTAATTCACTTAATAGAATACCATCAGGTCTACTCATGTTGTTAAAAATGTCAAGATTCCGTTCTTTTTTATGGCTGAGTATTCCATTGTGTATATATACAACATCTTCTTTATCTCTTCATACATCAATGGACACTTCATAGCTTAGCTGTTATAAATAAAGCGTCTGTGAACATATATATTTTCAAATTAAAGGTTTTCTTTTTTGTTCTTTGGATAAGTACCTAGAGGTAGAACAGCTGGATCCCATGGTGGATGTATTCTTAACCTTTGGAGGATTCTCACACGTTTTTCACAGCGGCTGCAGCAATTTACATTTCCACCAACATTGTCTTGTGATTTCCTTTTCTCCACATCCTCTCCAACACTTGCTATTTCCTATCTTTTTGATAATAGCCCTTCTAATATGTGTGAGTTGGTATCTCACACTGTGGTTTTGATTTGCATTTCCCTAATAAACTGAACATCTTTTCATGTATCTGTTGACAATCTGTATGTCTTCTTTGGAAAAATGTCTATTCAGATCCTCTGCCCATTTTTAACCTGTTGTTTTTTTTATTGTTAAGTTGCATGACTTCTTTGTATATTTTGGATATTAACCTCTTGTCAGATATGTGGTTAGCAGATATCTTCTCCCACTTAGTAGGTTGCCTTTTAATTCTGATGATGATTTCCTTCACTGTTCATTTGATGTAGCCCCGTTTATCTATTTCTGCTTTTCTTACCCTTGCCTTTGGAATCAGATCCACAAAAATATGGCTAACCTTGGAGCCATAAGGGTAATCCCGTATGTTTTCATCTAGGATGTTTATGGCTTCAGATCTCAACATTCAAGCCTTTAATTCAATTGGAGTTATTGTTTTATGTAGTGTTAAGAGAGTGGTCCAGTTTTATTCTTTTGCTTGTGGCTGCCCGATTTTCCAAACACCGGTTTTGGAAGAGACTGTCCTTTCTCCAGTGCATGCATGTTCCCGATCCTTTGTCCTAAATTGGTTTTCTGTATATTGTGAGTTTATTTCTGGGATCTCAATTCCAATCCATCGGTCTAGGTGTTTGTTTTTATTATGGTACCATTACTGTAGCTTTGTAATGTACTTTAAAATCAGGGAACATGACACTTCCCGCTTTTTTTCTTTTTTCTTAATATTGTTTTGCCTACTCAGGCTCTCTTGTNACATTTCCACCAACATTGTCTTGTGATTTCCTTTTCTCTACATCCTCTCCAACACTTGCTATTTCCTATCTTTTTGATGATAGCCCTTCTAATATGTGTGAGTTGGTATCTCACACTGTGGTTTTGATTTGCATTTCCCTAATAAACTGAACATCTTTTCATGTATCTGTTGACAATCTGTATGTCTTCTTTGGAAAAATGTCTATTCAGATCCTCTGCCCATTTTTAACCTTTTTTTTTTTTTTATTGTTAAGTTGCATGACTTCTTTATATATTTTGGATATTAACCTCTTGTCAGATATGTGGTTAGCAGATATATTCTCCCACTTAGTAGGTTGCCTTTTAATTCTGATGATGATTTCCTTCACTGTTCATTTGATGTAGCCCCGTTTATCTATTTCTGCCTTTCTTACCCTTGCCTTTGGAATCAGATCCACAAAAACATGGCTAACCTTGGAGCCATAAGGGTAATCCCCTATGTTTTCGTCTAGGATGTTTATGGCTTCAGATCTCAACATTCAAGCCTTTAATTCAATTGGAGTTATTGTTTTATGTAGTGTTAAGAGAGTGGTCCAGTTTTATTCTTTTGCTTGTGGCTGCCCGATTTTCCAAACACCGGTTTTGGAAGAGACTGTCCTTTCTCCAGTGCATGCATGTTCCCGATCCTTTGTCCTAAATTGGTTTTCTGTATATTGTGAGTTTATTTCCGGGATCTCAATTCCAATCCATCAGTCTAGGTGTTTGTTTTTATTATGGTACCATTACTGTAGCTTTGTAATGTACTTTAAAATCAGGGAACATGACACTTCCTGCTTTTTTTCTTTTTTCTTAATATTGTTTTGCCTACTCAGGCTCTCTTGTGGTTCTATGCAAGTTTTATAATTCTAGTTTTGTGAAAAATGTCGTTGGACTCTTAAAATGGATGGCATTGAATCTGTAGATTACTTTAGGTAGCATGGATATTTTTGCAATATCAATTTTTCCCACCCATTAGCACAGAATACCTTTCCTTTATTTGCACTTTCTTTAATTTCCCCCATTAGTGTCTTACAGGTTTCAGAATATAGGTCTTTCACCTACCTGTTTAAATGAATTACCAGCTATTTTATTATTTCTGATGCAACTGTAAATGATATTGCTTTCTTGATTTCACTTTCTGACAGTTTTTTATTAGTGTATAGAAATGCCACTGATTTTTAGGTTGATTTCGTATTCCACCACCTTACTGAATTCATTTATTAGTTCTGAAAAGTGAAATGAAAGTGTTAGTCGTTCAGTCATGTCTGACTCTTTGAAATCCCATGGACTGTAGCCTGCCAGGCTCCTCTGTCCATGGAATTCTCCAGATAAGAAAACTGGAGTGGGAAGCCTTTCCCTTCTCCAGGGGACCTTTCCCAAGCCAGGAATTGAACCTAGGTCTCCTGCATTGCAGGCAGATTCTCTACCATCTGAGCCACCAGAGAAGTCCTTATTAGTTATAACAAGGTTTTCTTTTTGGTGGAGTCTTTAGGGTTGTAGCAGTTTTTTTTGACAGTCTTTAAGGTTTTCTACGTAAAGTATGTTATCTGCAGATGGTGATGGTTTTGCTTCTTTTTGATTTAGATGCTTTTCATTTACTTTTCTTCACTAGGACTTCCTATACAATGTTGAATAAAAGTAACAAGGGGGCATCCTTGCCTTGTTCCTGATCTTAGAGAAAAAGTCTTCGGCTTTTCACAATTAAGATGTTAACTGTGGGTTTATTATGCATAGTCTTCATCATCTTGAGATTCATTCCCTTTATACTCACTTTGCTGAGAACTGTTATCATAAATGTTGAAGTTTGGCAAAAGGTTTTCCTATATCTGTTGGGATGATAATATGAGTTTTATCTTTTGTCTGGTTAATATGGTGTATCACATTGATTAATTTGGGGATGTTGAATGCTCTTTGTATCCTTGGAATAAATCCCCATTGATTATGATTTATGATCCTTTTAATGTGTTCTTGAAATCAGTTTGCTAATGTTTTGTTGAAAATTCTTGCATCTATGTTCATTAAAGACATTTCTGTAGTGACATTGTCCAGGTTTGATATTAGAGTAATGCTGGCCTCGTAAAATGAGGCCCTCCCATCTTCAGTCCTTTGGAAGAGTTTGAAAAGTATAGGTTTTAAAACTTTCCATTTTTGATAGAATTCACTAGTGAAGTCATCTGATTCACTTTAACATTTACTAATTCTTTCTTTCTCCTGACTTTAGGCCTTGTTCTTTTTCTTTTTCTAATTTATTTAGGAGTGAGTTATATTGTTTTAGATTTCTCTTCTTTATTGAGACAGACTTTAATTGCAATGAATTTTTGTCTTAGAACGACCTGTGCTCCATGTCATAGATTTTGGATGTTGTATGCTTGCATTGTCTCTATGTATCCTCTATTTTGTCTTTGATTTTTGATAACCCATTGATTATTCCACAGCATATTTTTTAATTTCCACATACTTGCACTTTTTCCTGTTTAGAATGTTCCGATTATATCTATTAAGTCAATCTAGTTTAGCGTGTCATCCAAGGTCTGTGTCTCCTTATTTATTTTCTATCTGCTTGATCTATTCATTGATGTAAGTGGTGTGTTAAAGACCTTGCTTTCATTGCATTGCTGTCGATTTCTCCCTTTATGTCCATTAATATGTGCTTTGTATATTTGAGTGCTCTTGCAGTCGGTGCATATATATTTATAAATGTTATATTTTATTACTGGATTTCTCCTTTATCAGTAATATAATGTTCTTCTTTGTTCTTTATTGCTGTGTTTGTTTTAACATCTATTTGTCTCATATGAGCATAGCTACACCAGCATTCTTTCCATTTCTGTTTGAGTGGAATAGCTTTCTGCCTCCCTTTACTTTCATTCTGTAGGTCCTTACTTTTGAAGAGAATCTCTTATAAAAAGATGAGTCTTGTGTGAGTCTTTTTTTTTTTTCTTTTTCCTTTTTTTCTTCACCTAACTACTCTATCTTTTGACTGGAGAATTTAGTCCATTTACGTTTAAAATAATCGTCTGCTTGCTTCCCTGGTGGCTCAGATGGTAGAGATGTCTGTTTCTCTACTTGCTCCTGTTTTTTTCTTCTTCCCTGTCTCTCCTCTCTTGTGGTTTGGTGGCTTTCTACCTTGTTCTGTTTAGATTCCTTTCTCATTTTCTTTTGTGTATTTACTATGAGTTTTTGTTTGTGGTTACTGTGAGGTTCACATATTGCTCCTGTTTTAAATTGATAGCAACTTAAATTTAAACACATTCTAAATGTTTACATTTTTACTTCCCCCATCACGTTTTATATTTTTGATGTTTCAACTCTTCCAATTTTAACTGCAGCTCTTCTTTGTGTGGATTTCTTTGGGTTCATTCTATTTGGGATGTTTTGGGCTTCCTGCACCTGAATATCTATATTTTTCCTCAGGTTGGGGAAATTTTCAGTTCTTATTTCTTCAAGTACATTTGCTGGCACTTTCTCTTCCTGTTCTTTTCATGAGAAACCTATAATGAGAATGTATTGCACTTAATGTTGTCTCAAAGCTTCCTTAAAGGATTTTAACTTTTTAATTTTTTTTTCTTTTTGCTGCTCTGTCTGGATGATTTTCATTGGTTTGTCTTCCAGTCCAATGATTCATTCTGCTGCTTCATCCAGTCAGCTGTTGAATCTCCCTAGTGTATTTTTAAGTTTAGTTCCAAAACTTCAGAACTTTCTTATGTTTTCTATCTCTTTGCTGAAAATGTTGCCATGTTTTTCATTCTTTATCTGAATTCATTACCTTTATGGCCATTACGTTAACCTCTTTATCTTATCTCCATTTTATTAATGTCTTTTTCTGAAGTTTTTTCTTGTTCTTTCATTCAAAATATATTTCTCTGTCTCCTCGTGTTGCCTGATTCTTTGTTTGTTTCCGTCTATAAGATGAAGCTGCTGTCTCTGCCGGTCTTGAAGGAGCAGTCACTGGAAGACTAGGGGTGTGTTGTGGTCTGTCTGTGCAGTGCTTTGGTGCCAAGATGTGTCTGTGTTTCAGTCTCAAAGGGCCCAGAAATGCTAGGCGTTCAGTGGGATTCTCTGTGTGACATGCACACAGCTTCCAGGATCAGTGGTATGGGGGCTGCAGTGAAGCCATTCCAGGCCTGGACGAGCCCATCCACCAGATCTGGTGGAGCAGGGGTTACTACGAATGGGCCTGAGACTGGGCCAAGCCTGGTCACCAGTTCTGGTGGGAAAAATAAAAAAATTCTTTTTTGAGGAATCACGTATCATCTTGGGTTCTCATCTTATGAGCAATTTCTAGCCGTAATAATTAGTCTAAAGGCTTTTAAATAACAATAATTAATTGTTTTATTCATAACTTTTATAAGGCCATAAGTTAAGTTACTTATGTTCATTAGATACTTATTTTAAAACCAAAACCCTTATAGTTATATTTGGAATGGATGACCAAAGAGTACCTATAATATAGCACTGGAAATTCTGCTAAAGGTTATGTGGCAGCTTGGATGGGAGGAGAGTTTGGGGGAGAATTGTTCAGCTGCTAAGTCATCTCTGACTCTTTGAAACCCTGTGAACTGCAGCATGCCAGGCTTCCCTGTCCTTCATTGTATCCCTGAGTCTGCTCAAACTCTTGTCCACTGAATTGGTGATGCCAATTCAGTGGCATCACCATCCTCCTGCCATCTCATCCTCTGTTGCCCCCTTCTCCTCTTGCTCTCAGTCTTTCCCAGCATCAGGGTCTGTTCCAATGAGTCAGCTTTAGCATCAGCCCTTCCAATGAGTATTCAGAGTTGATTTCCTTTAGGATTGACTAGTTTGATCTCCTTGCAGTCCAAGGGAATCTCAAGAGTCTTCTCCAGCACCACAGTTTGAAAGCATCAATTCTTTGGTGCTCAGCCTTCGTTATGGTCCAACTCTCACATCTATACATGACTATTTGGG
>SJYQ01002230.1:1224169-1235312 GCA_006410935.1 Redunca redunca
ACAACTTTGAGTGGAGTACAGAATGGTGGTAAAAAATAATGATCTTAGTAATTTAGGAGACATACAAATTAAAACACATTTGGAGTTGGTTATGTTACATAAACAACACATAATTACATTAAACAAATGCAATCATGATTTCTACTGATTTACACAAACTAAGCTGTATCACATTTTATAAATATTTTATGTTTATTTAGTGAAAGTTTCTCAGTCGTGTCCAACTCTCTCTGATCCCATGGGATTCTCCAGGCCAGACTACTGGAGTGGGTAGCCTTTCACTTCTCCAGGGGAAAATCCCAACTCAGGGATCAAACCCATGTCTCCCACATTGCAGGCAGATTCTTTACCAGCTAAGACACAAGGGAAGCCCAGTTCTGGAATGCAAAGTCAAATGGGCCTTAGCAAGCATGACTAAAAACAAAGCTAGTGGAAGTGATGGAATTCCAGTTGAACTATTTCAAATCCTAAAAGATGATGCTGTGAAAGTGCTGCACTCATTATGCCAGATAATTTAGAAATCTCAGCAGTGGCCACAAGACTGGAAAAGGTTAGTTTTCATTCCAATCCCAAAGAAGGGCAATGCTAAAGAATGCTCAAACTACTGCACAATTGCACTCATCTCACTTGCTAGCAATGCTCAAAATTCTCCAAGCCAGGCTCCAACAATACGTAAATCGTGAAGTTCAAGATGTTCAAGCTAGGTTTATAAAAGGCAGAGAAACCAGAGAACAAATTGCCAACACCTGTTGGATCATGGAAAAAGCAAGAGAGTTCCAGAAAAACATCTATTTCTGCTTTCTTGACTATGCCAAAGCCTTTGACTGTGTGGATCACAACAAACTGTGGAAAATTCTTCAAGAGATGGGAATACCAGACAACCTTACCTGCCTCCTGAGAAATCTGTATGTAGGTCAAGAAGCAACAGTTATAACTGGACATGGAACAACAGACTGGTTCAAAATTGGGAAAGAATTGTATACTATAACACTGCTTATTTAACTTATATGCAGAGTACATCATGCGAAATGCAAGGCTGGATGAAGCACAAACTAGAATCAAGATTGCTGGGAGAAATATCTATAACCTCAGATATGCAGATAACACCACCCTTATGGCAGAAAGCAAAGAAGAATGAAAGAGCCTCTTGATGAAAGTGAAAGAGGAGAGTGAGGAAGTTGGCTTAAAGCTGAACATTCAGAAAATGAAGATCATGGCATCCAGTCCCATAACTTTATGGCAAATAGATGGGGAAACAATGGAAACACTGAGAGACTTTATTTTGGGGGGCTCCAAAATCACTGCAGATGGTGATTGCAGCCATGAAATTAAAAGATGTTTGCTCCTTGGAAGAAAAGTTATGACCAACCTAGATAGCATATTTAAAAGCAGAAACAGTACTTTGCCAACAAAGGTCTGTCTAGTCAAAGCTATAATTTTTCCAGTAGTTATGTATGGATGTGAGAGCTGGACTATAAAGAAAGCTGAGCACAGAAAAGTTGATGCTTTTGAACTGTGGTGTTGGATAAGACTCTTGGGATTCCCTTGGACTTCAAGGAGATCAAGCCAGTCAATCATAAAGGAGGTCAGTTCTGAATATTCATTGGCAGCACTGATGCTGAAGCTGAAACTCCAATACTTTCACCACCTGATGCAAAGAACTGACTCAGTGGAAAAGACCCTGATGCTGGGAAAGATTGAAGGTGGGAGGAGAAGGGGACGACAGAGGATGAGATGGTTGGATGGCATCACCAACTCAATGGACATGAGTTTGAATAAACTCCGGGAGTTGGTAATGGACAGGGAGGCCTGGCGTGCTGCAGTCCATGGGGGTCACAAAGAATCGGACATGACTGAGCAACAGAACCAAACTAAACTATGTTTCTATAGTCAGAAAACCACGCAAAAATTTTTTCTGATGAATTTTATTTTGAACTAAAAAGACAACACAAGTATGTTACCATATAGTCTCCCTTTGCCACCTATCATCAGTTGAATTTTAGAAATGCTTGAACTTTTGAAGAACTACTTTGCAAATCCTTAAATTCAAATTTTGAGTTTTTAAAGAATTTCCATACTAAAAGAAAATCTTACAAATGAAAAGACAGATTCTTACAGAAGCAAAGGATAGGAGTAGGTAAACAATGAATGTTATAAAGATGTACCTGATTTAATTTTGATTTTTCTATGACAAAGCTTTGAAATAACTCAACTTGGCAGAAAAGCCTTTTGATGGAGCTTCTATTTATAATTAGATAGTTGTATTTTATACCAGAATGAAAAAAAAATTGAGAATGCTTGTCATTGGATGGGATCGACATTTGCTGGAACAGTCAAAAGGACATTAGACATGTTGGAGAAGTTTTAACTTATTAAAAAAAAATATGTCAGGAAAAGTACTCTGAATGGTAAAAAGACAGTACCTATGAAAATATTTGGGCTAATATATTTACACATATCAATGTAAAAATTGATATGTGTAAGAATTGAGACTGTTTTCTACTAATAATTATTACTGATATTATTTCCCTCAACACCTATAGAAGTATTTTCTCAATCAAAATTGGAACAAAGACAATGTTTATATCTGTTTACCAAATCCTTAGCACAGTTCCTGGCACATTCTGTAATTCAAAAATTATTTGATAAATGAAAATGAATGATTTGTAGCATCTCTATTTTCTTCATAATATAAACACTGGAAGTAATAGACATAAAGAAAAACAAGCATCCAAGTATATATGCCTTGGAGGAGGCAATGGCACTCCACTCTTGCCTGGAAAATCCCACGGACGGAGGAGCCTGGTAGGCTGCAGTCCATGGGGTCGCTAAGAGTCTACACAACTGAGCGACTTCACTTTCACTTTTCACTTTCATGCACTGGAGAAGGAAATGGCACCCCACTCCAGTGTTCTTGCCTGGAGAATCCCAGGGATGGGGGAGCCTGGTGGGCTGCCATCCGTGGGGTCGCACAGAGTTGGACGCGACTGAAGCGACTTAGCAGCGGCAGCAGCAGCAGCATATACGCCTACTTTTTTTTCTTACTTCAGTTTCTATTGGGGTTAAAAGCAGTTTGAATCTGAATAAGTCATCCAATGATCAGATTTACCAGTTCATTAGTAATAAGTTCAAGTTTCCATTTTCATTTGTCCTTGCAGACAGGGCCTGGGAGCATCAGGGTGTTTTCTCTGGCAACAAATGGGAATCTGGCCAACCAATGATCTTTGCATTAGCATTCAGTGACAGAGGCCGGCGTGCCCCAGAGCTGCATCACAGCCAATCTATGAAACTAGATCCAAAGGCTCATTAAAACGGTCACAATTCAGTGACTGCCCGGTAAAATTAGACTACAGTTTCATTCCCATAACAGAGAATATTTTAACATGCTATTAAGGATATATATCAAGTATGAAAACTAGCTTTGGTTCTGTGAAGGGAAAAACAACAAGATTAGAAAGTCATTTACTTCTGTACGGAATTGGTTCCACTCTCAGATTTAGGCTTAAAATCCATCACATGGTCATATTTTAGAACATACGTTTGCCTCTGTAAATCTGGTGCATTTTTCTCTCACAGTAAAAGCACTTTGGTAAAGAATCTGCCCGCGATGCAGGAGACCTGGGCTTGATTCCTAGGTCTGGAAGATCCCCCGGAGAAGGGATAGGCTGCCCACTCCAGTGTTCATGCCTGGAGAATCCCGTGAACAGAGGAGCCTGGTGGGCTACAGTCCATGGGGCGCAAGCATTGGACACGACTTGGCAACTAAACCAAAAGCACTCTGGGGCAGCTCCATCAAACCGTAGGGTCGTGAGACTGCCTGGCCGAGACACGTCAAGCAGCTCAGCTGAAAGTCAGGTTTGTTTCCCCATTGCTGCCAGCCAAATCTCCCTAAGGCATTCTTTTATCATGCGTCGTCCTCAGTGATGCCACAGCTCCTGGGGGTTCAGAATATGTAATTTCACAGGTCTTTCCACAGCCAAACCAGGTTTAAGCGGCTAAAAATTATGGCATCCGAAGTCTGGTTAAGAGCAATGTGATAGGTCAGAAAGTTCTAGAACATGAATCTGGTGCAGTGCCCAGCTCTCAGCCACCTCTTGTGGGGCAGGGGCAGGGTGCCCTCTCTCCTACTAGTCCAGGTCCTGGCACCTGCGCCACGCTCAATAATAAAGACGCGAGTGAAATGAGCTAACGATATTATTAGGAAAGCCATTTAATTTCTCGATATCTCAAACATCTATATACATGATACAGAAATAAAGACCCCTGCTTTGCTTATTTCACAGGATGGTCTGAGGCTCTAAACTAATAATAACTGCAAAGGCACTTTTTAGTCGTATAGTGCTTATACTAGGGTAAGGTATGGTTTTATGCATTCATTTGTCAAACGTAACAGACTATTTTCTTTACCTCCTAAATTTTTATTCAGTGGAATGGTAATGAATCCCTAAATCTTCTAAATGTGAACAATAAAAGACTCTGAATGACTTTTCCTGGCAGTCTATATGCCATGGATGAATTATTTAAACTTTTGTTTAAACCTGAGGAAAGAAACACAAAACAATCCCAAGAGTAAAGATGCTACTTTTAATTAATTTCTTTAGAAAAATATCTCTTTTCATTTCTCCTCATCTACAAAAAAAAAAAAAATGCCTTGATAATGTGGGTGCCTTATTATCAGTTAGAGGTCACTTCAATATCAAGCATAAATTTCTCTAGAAATAACAGATGCCATCAGGGTTCACTGTTGGCAGGGATAAGTAATGAGTATTTGTTTATTGTAGTAGTGTAATTTAAAACGTTAAATTACCTTTCCAAAAGGGGATATTCCAAATTGAAAACACAGCAAATAAATGGGAAATATTTTTGCCTATATTTCAGGGTATCTCATAAACCAGTGTTCAGAGGCATTCTGTCCTGCTGGATGTTAACAAGTGTGCTGTCCAAAAACTTATCTCTCTCTCTCTCATACGCATTTGAGTTAAACACCATGGGATGTTTCTTGTTTCCAGAATCTTTTCCCTTTAATATGCATTACAAATATCTGAGAAAGAGAAATACTGTCACATTTTTACCAAGTTTATTTTACCGTGTTTATTTGGCAACATACTCACTAACTCCTTCCAAAACAGTGTTTAGATAAATAGCACTCTAGGAATTGCTCTGACAAAGCGTGTTTGGCTGGCCATCTCACGACCGATGCAAGAACACACCTGTGGCTTGTATGAGTTGGGTTGACCAGTGGACTCCTAGAGCATGTACCGCACCAACAGCTCTGTTCAGGACACTGAAGAGCCTGAGAAGCTGAGCTGCGACTACCCTTTAGAAGTCCAGGGTCAAAGGGGCAAACACTCCGTGGTCAGTTCTGGGAGAAGGACGTAATGAAGTAAAATGGGGAGTGTGAAGGAGAGTCACGTCCGTTTGGGTTTGGAACTGGAGGAATCTTCCTAAGAGTCCAAAGCATCAGATTACTGAATGCTTTTACGATCGTCTTTAGTAACACCCTAACAAGGATTGGCCGAATAAATATATTTGCGTGCGTTGGACACCCTTTGCAGGGGTGATGCTTTGGAACGGTGCCTGTCTCCCATGTGCCTCATCTCATTTACCTCAAACCGAAATAGATCCAGCCCGCTGACGTTTTCCAGTTCTGTGACTTTACAGCATATTCTCTCCTGCATTAGCTTCATTTATTTAGTTTAAAAACAAAGAAGAAACTGGATTCGATTTTAGAACCTTTAATCTACTTCAAGCAATTTACTGTGAAAAGACATAGTTAGCAACCCGACGGGATATGTTTCAATTGTTTCAATCTGAAATTTAATAGTAGAAGGATGATTTTAAAGTTCATTTGAATTTTTTCACATTTTTTCATGCTCATTTGAAACATTAAAACTTCAAAATAGATAAAGGATCTGTTCGATCAGCTTCAGAGTTGGCTCTTGCCGGGGTTCATAATGTCCCATGACAAGGTGCAAATGCCTCTTCTCCCTCCACGTAGAGGTCTGCGATCTCCAGTCACCTCCTGAAAGAAAGCGATCGTCGGTCGCTCTGTCGCGTTCGACTCTTTGTGACCCTGCGGACTGTAGCCACTGGGCTCCTCTGCCTATGTAGTTCTCCAGGCAAGAACACTGGCAGGGATAGCCATTACCTTCTCCAGGGGATCTTCCCAACCCAGGACTCGAACCCAGGTCTCCTGAATCACAGGTGGTTTCTTTACCATCTGAGTCACCAGGGAAGTCATCTCCCAGGCATAGATAAAGCTTTAACTCCATTGAGCTGCACTGTCCTTACGCCTGGACAGGGTTGGGGGGGGCGGTGTGTCTCTACACAGGTGTGATATATGGTGAACCTGTTACTGACCAGCGCTCTTGACCTCTTTAATTAATACAAATCGATCAGAGACCAGACAAGCAATTCAGGCACGGCTTTATTGGGCCCATGATCCAGCAGGAGGCAGAGAAAACCAACGAACAGGTTCTCTTGCTGCTTCCTTGCCTGCTTGCTCAGGGGATGCAGGTTGCTTCCTTCTACTGGGTGAGGTAGGAGTGTGTTCAGAGGTTGGGCTGGAGGGGTGGCTTAGGCGTGCTGCCCACTCCTTTGATGGCATTTGTGCAGGGATCCTGTGCAGCACTCTGCTTTTGCTTCCAACCCCCGGCTTTTGCTCCCTACTCTTCAAACGTGGTTTTGGACTTTTTTGGTCTTCTTGTATCTTTTTGTCCAGAATTTTCCCCAACTGTGTATGCATGCAGTTATTTTTCAGTTCAGTTCAGTCGCTCAGTCATGTCCGACTCTGCGACCCCATGAATTGCAGCACGCCAGGCCTCCCTGTCCATCACCAACTCCTGGAGTTTACTCAAACTCATGTTCATCAAGTCGGTGATGCCATCCACCATCTCATCCTCTGTCAGGCTTGTCCCCTTCTCTTCCTGCCTTCAATCTTTCCCAGCATCAGTGTTTTTCTACTAAGTCAGCTCTTAGCATCAGCTCTTAGCATCCAAATAGTTATCCAAACTATTTGGAGTTTCAGCCTCAACATCAGTCCTTCCGACGAACACTCAGGACTGATTTCCTTTAGGATGGATTGGTTGGATCTCCTTGAAGACCAGGGGACTCTCAAGAGTCTTCTCCAACACCACAGTTCAAAAGCATCAATTCTTTGGTGCTCAGCTTTCCTTATAGTCTAACTCTCACGTCCGTACATGACTACTGGAAAAACCATAGCCTTGACTAGACGGACCTTTGTTGGCAAAGTCATGTCTCTGCTTTTTAATATGCTGTCTAGGTTTCCTTCCAAGGAGTAAGCATCTTTTAATTTCATGGCTGCAGTTACCATCTGCAGTGATTTTGGAGCCCAGAAGAATAAAGTCAGCCACTGTTTCCACTGCTTCCCCGTCTATCTGCCATGAAGTGATGGGACTGATGCCATGATCTTAGTTTTCTGTTAAGCCAGCTTTTTCACTCTCCTCTGTCACTTTCCTCAAGAGGCTCTTTGGTTCTTCTTCACTTTCTGCAGTTATTTTTAGCCCCTTAGACTTTCTGTGATTTGTTGCTCGAGGAGACATTAGTCTAGGTGCCAACACTGCAACCCGGCCACAAAGCGCCCAGGTCTCAGCCTGTCTCAGACCCAAACAGAAACTCTTTGAGAGACTTCTGTCTCATAGTGCTTGTCTAGTTTTATCAATGCCTCACGAGAATATGATTTTAATTCTCTGATAATACAGTCCGTCACCTTGGTATAATAGTACCTCAATATGTACTTTTGCATAACAAGTAGGAATTTGAGTAGGATTTTTTGGACCTATTTCAAAAGTATTTGTTGCGATGATTAAATCTACATTCTTTTTTGAGGGTAATGTAAGATTTTTTAATGTTGGTACTCACTGTGAATCTTTGCAAACTCATGAATTTAAGAAACGCCACTTCATGTTTTGTATCTCAGCCTTTTATTCCAAAGTTCCAGTCTGGAGAGAGGGGCAGAAAATTGGACCTTGGCCATTCTTCCTCTGGTCCCTCCTGTGGGTGACTTGCACAGCCCCCGCACAATCAGGGAAGGAAGTCTTGGGAGGTCTCTCTGCAGCTGACCACTAAGTTCAGGGTCCAGAGGCTATTTACACTGTCTGGAAGCTTTCTTCAAGGCCAGCAGCTTTTGAGATATACGAACCTGAACTTTGCCTTCCAAATAACATGGGTTGTTCCAAAAACACAGCGAAATCTTGTATCAGTAAACCTAAACACAAAGGAAATGCTCACTCATCCAGACCGGGCCCTTATGTCCCGTGATTTCCTGAGCTCACGCCCACTGTTCCTGCTCCCCTGTCTACATCCAGCCCCTCTCACACGCACCCCTGTCCACGAAGGCCAGGACATGCTTGATCTTTACTCTAGCAGTGTAACATACATAAATTTCCATATTTAACATACATTTATAAACATTCAAAGGAAAACGATGCATTTGAACACTATTCAGTGTACAGACCCTATCCACTGTCTCTAAGAAAAAAAGACTTTTTGCACCTGATGTCTGAAACTGCTGTGTAACAACCTTTCATAAAACATCTTCCGTCGTAGGCTGGGGCTTCCCAGGTGGCACTAGTGGTAAAGAATCTGCCTGCCAGTGCGGCAGCTGCAGCCTCAGGTCCTAGGTTGGGAAGATCCCCTGGAGTGGGAAATGGCAAACCTCTCCAATATTTTTGCCTGGGAAATCCCACGGACAGAGGAGCCTGGCGGGCGCTCTCCCATGAGCTGTAGCCTCCCAGGTTCTTCCGTCCCTGAGATTTTCCAGGCAAGAATAATAGAGTAGGTGGCCATCTCCTTCTGCAGGGGATCTTCCCAACACAGGGATCGAACCTGCGTCTCCTGCCTTGGCAGGCAGATCCTTTACTACTTGAGCCGTCAGGGAAGCCCTCCACTGTATGTGGTTAGTTAGCGTTAGTCACTCAGTCGTGTCTGACTCTTTGCAACCCCGCAGACTGTAGCCCACCAGGCTGCTCTGTCCATGGAATTCTCCAGGCAAGAGTTTGGAGTGGGTAGCCAGTCCCTTCCCCAGGGGATCTTCCTTACCCAGGGATCGAGCTGGGTCTCCTGCCTTGGCAGGCAGACTCTTTACTGTCTGAGCCCCCAGGGAAGCTCCCCCACTGTACGAATCCACCATCAAACTCAGAGCCACTAGCTACAGATGATTTTTCAAGTGGATGTTACAATGCTTGTTTTGATAGTCTGAAGTCTCTTTTTTAAATTTACTTATGAGAATTGTTTTTTGTCTGTTTGTTTGTTTACAGTTCAAAAGTAAAGAAGTCTAAGACAGAAACACAATAGTGTCTCTAACGATATTTCCTGGCTATGTGCCTCTACCATCATTACAGAGTTTATAAAAGTAACAGAAATCTTCCCTTGTCTCACTCACTTTTTTGTTCCAACTCTGTCATATGTGAAGGGTTAGACAGCCTAGATCTTTAGTGGGCCTTATTCCAAATTTTATGAGTCAGCGTCTTCCTACTTAATTCTCAGGACTGTTTTTTACTCAGAATCCAAAGTTATTTCCCACTCAAATCAGATGAAAATTTCTAGCTGGAGGCTCTAATAATCTTCTCCCGTCCAGTGATTCATCCTCCCAACAGCTCTTTTCTTCTGTTTACCCACTTGCCATCTCCAATGAAATCCTTATTCACCAAAATCCACTGCCCTGACCTGAATATTTATCAACACACACCTCACCACCTTTGTTATCATTTTCTTTTGCAGTTGTGTATTAATTATTATACAAATTAAATTTTTGGATAGACATTAAATTTAAATATATGAAGAAAATTAAATATTTATATAAAATTTATATTCAAAATAAAATTTGTAACATATTTAAGTTATACAGAGTGATGCTATATTATAAACTTACTTCCTCTATCCAGTTTAAGAAATAGCACATTATGATTAACTTTGAAGTCTTTTAGATATCCTTCACAAGTCCCGTATCCTCATCTACCCCTTTAGAGGCAACCTTCATCCTGAACTCATTTGCTTATTTCTGCTTGCTTTTCTTAGTTTTATTACATGTATGTTCATTCCTATGCACTGTATTTTTAAATTTGCATTTTTACTAACATAAAAGGATTCAGTCTGTCACTGTTTTTCCAGGATATCATCTTTTTGCTCAGTGTTATGTTCCTGAGATTCATCAGTACATCAGCATTGTAGCCAATAGCTCTGTGTTTCTCTCTCTCTAGCCCCTACTCCTTCCTTCTGTGTAGTGTGCTTGTGTGTAAATACATCACAAAATTCTTTTATCCAGTTGTCTGCCAATGGATGTTTGTGTTTTTCTGTGAATTGTTTACTGTACTGCAATAAACACTCTTACAAGATACACACATCCAAGGTGCATGCCTCCTGATTCACAGGACTTAGCATTTTATGTGTATTATGAACTTCTAAATTATTTTCTAATATAGTTTCACTAATTTATGCTTATAGTCACAATATATACAAGTTTGACTTGCTCCAAAGCCTCATCAACTTTTGATATTGTCAGACTTTGTAAACTATTGTAAATCCAGGGAGTATCAGTTATATGTCATTGTGGATTCACCTGTATTTCACTTGCTTCACTTCTACTGAGGCTGAGAATATTTTGATGTGTTTATTCAGCTTTCATATTTCCTCTTCTGTAAAGTGCCTTAACTAATTTTTGCCCAATTTTCTATTTGGTCGTTTGTCTCTTTTTCCTATTACTTGAATGCTTTATATATTTGTGAAAAAATCCATCGACGATTTCTTTATCTAATTTGTGACTCTTCATTTTTAATGTGTCTTGGATGGGCAGAAGCACTTGATTTTTAACGGAGTAGAATTTATCATTCTTATGTTTTAAGGCTAGTGATTTTTATGTCGGTTTTAAGATTATCCTTCCAGACTCTGATCTCGTAAAGATATTCTGCTGTACTTCTTCCTCAAAGTTTTATATTTTGCCTCTTACACTTAGGTTTTTAATCTAATAAGTAATCTACTTTTATGTATGAAGAAATTAGAGGTCCAATTTCATATTTGTCCTTGCTATAATAACCAGTAACCAAAAATAAACAATAACAACCAATAACCAATTGTTCAGTTCAGTTCAGTTCACTTCAGTCGCTCAGTCGTGTCCAACTCTTTG
>SJYQ01002230.1:1235489-1285554 GCA_006410935.1 Redunca redunca
CCAAGGCCAAATTTGCCTGTTACTCCAGGTGTTTCTTGACTCCCTACTTTTGCATTCCAGTCCCCTATAATGAAAAGGACATCTTTTTTGGGTGTTAGTTCTAAAAGGTCTTGTAGGTCTTCACAGAACCGTTCAACTTCAGCTTCTTCAGCGTTACTGGTTTGGGCATAGGCTTGGATAACCGTGATATTGAATGGTTTGCCTTGGAGACGAACAGAGATCATTCTGTCGTTTTTGAGATTGCATCCAAGTACTGCATTTTGGACTCTTCTGTTGACCATGATGCCTATTCCATTTCTTCTGAGGGATTCCTGCCCGCAGTAGTAGATGTAATGGTCATCTGAGTTAAATTCACCCATTCCAGTCCATTTTAGTTCTCTGATTCCTAGAATGTCGACGTTCACCCTTGCCATCTCTTGTTTGACCACTTTCAATTTCCAATTTGTAACCAATTGTTACAGCATCAAAAGTCTATCTTTTACTCACTTGTCAGCTGAACTGGCTCTATCACAATTTAAGCATTCATCTATTCGTAAGTCAGTTTGTGGGGTCTCTACTCTGTTCCATTTGTTTGTTTTCTCTTTCTGTATCAAAACTGCTCTCTTCATTATTACAGCTTTAAAATAAATCCTGATAAGGCAAATTTGCCAGCTTTTCTTTTCAAGTATATTATGGCTATTTTGATGTTTTGCTCTATCATATAAATTTTAGAATCAGCATGTCAAATGCCCCACAGTCATGAAAAGAATATTTGGGGATTTTATTGTAAATATGTAGAATCAATAGATCAACTTGAGGAGAATTGATAAATTTATTTATCAAGCCATCCAAATTCTCTTTTTTATGTAAAATAACTGTAAAATCTCCCAATATAGAGTTATAATTTTCTTCATAAGCATCTTTCAAATTTTATAATGTATTTATCCCTTGGTACTTGTATGTTACATAAGTGGCATCCTTTAAAATCATATATTTAAATATGTATTGGCATGTAGGAACATGCAATTAAATTTTGTATATTGGCTTTGAATATAAGAAACTTGTAAAAACTCTTTTAATTGTAATAATCTGTGGATGCATCAGAGTTTTTTGTGGACCCACATGTTATCAGCAATTATGACAGTTTAATTTCTTCTTTCCCATTTCTGATATTGTTTTCCTGTCTTACTTCACTGTCTACAATATCCAGTACAGTGTTATATAGAGATGGTGGTATTAAATGTCTTTGTAAATCACTTGATCTTAAAGAAAATGTGTCCAGTGACCCAATATTGATGGAGAAGGCAATGGCACCCCACTCCAGTACTCTTGCCTGGAAAATCTCATGGACAGAGGAGCCTGGTAGGCTGCAGTCCAGGGGGTCGCTAAGAGTCAGACACGACTGAATGATTTCCCTTTCACTTTTCGCTTTCATGCATTGGAGAAGGAAATGGCAACCCACTCCAGTGTTCTTGCCTGGAGAATCCCAGGGATGGGGGAGCCTGGTGGGCTGCCGTCTATGGGGTCGCACAGAGTCGGACACGACTGAAGCGACTTAGCAGCAGCAGGAACCCACTATGAAGTATGGTGTTTACTGTGGATTTTATATTGATATTCTTTGGCAGATGGAAGAGGCTTCCTTCTCTTCCTAGTTAAGGATTTCCCCATGTGCGGCTGCTGAATTAGATGGGCATGCATTTCCTATCCTTCAGTGTGGGCCCTGCCTCCTGTCCCCTCGGATTCCCAAGGATATGAGAACGAAAGCTCAAGTTCTGGTTACAGCAGACATCTTCAAGATCAAGCCGGGCTCAGTGTTCCATCTCCATTGGCTTGCCACGCCCACTCAGACGTAGGCTTCTGTGAATGCCTTACTGTGATGTTAGCCGAATGTGTTTTTTTAAAAGAGATAACATTATCCCATTTGAAGCAACATGATTAGAATTGGAGATTGTCATACTGAGTGAAGTCAGTCAGACAGAGAAAGATGAATATCATATGAAATCATTTATATGTGGAACCTAAAAAATGTGTACAAATGAACCTATTTACAAAACAGAAATAGCATCACAGATGTGTAGAAAGCAAATTTGTGGGTCCCGAGGGGGAAGAGGGGTAGGCAAATTGAGAGACTGGGATTGACATCTACACCCTACTATATATAAAATCAGTAACAACAAGGTCCTAAGGTACAGCACAGGGAACTCCGCTGAATACTCTGTAACGGCCTATATGGGAATACGGCCTAAACAAGCAGTGCATAGAGGTATATGCATAACCGTTTCATTTCGTTATACAGCAGAGACTAACACAGCATTGTAAATCATCTATACACCAGTGTAAGTTACTTTAAAAGAGCGCCATTATTTTCCATCTAGATATTTTGGTTGCTTCTAATGATGGGTGGTCCATCCATCCCCAAACAGTGTATGCAGCCTGCTGTATTTGGCTCAGACAGTAAAGAATCTGCCTGCAAGGCAGGAGACCTGAGTTTGATCCCCGGGTCAGGGAGATCCCTGGAGAAGGGAATGGCAACCCACTCCAGTATTCTTGCCTGGAGAATCCCATGGACGGAGGAGCCCAGCGGGCTGCAGTTCATGGGGTCGCAGAGTCAGACACAACCCGAGAAACTAACACTTTCATTTTTCACTTACGAGAAATAGAACTTTGCCTTTCTTTTCTGTCAAAATAATGCCCCTCACTTCTTTCAAAGCTTTTCTTAAAGTTCACTTCCTTTAGATTTTCTTTTTTATCATCCTCTGGAAATGTTAACTTTATTAAATATAATAGTTTATATCACTTCCCAAACCTTTATCACCCACCTTCATAATGGTTTTACACATTTTTAAAAAGTATTAAGGTTGGTAATTGATGCAAATGCTCTCTTATCACGTACTTAATTTAGGCATCTTCTCGTCTTATCTTAGAGACTCTGTTATAGTTTTAGTTCTTGAAAGCAAGCGACGTGCTGTCTTTTCCTTCAGATCACTCCAGGACTCTGTAATTGAACATGCCAGTTACCGAATGCATCTTGCCGTTCCCTTAGTAAACCTTGTATGCTCTATAATTCCACCCTTCTAACACTTCTTCTCTGCTTATGTGGAGAAGATATTACCAAAGGTATGTAACAATTCCTCTCATGAACAAAGCTTCATTCTATGAAAATGTCTATACAGAGACATTCCAGGCAAAACTGCAAATCAGTAGGATATCTCATTCTGCCTCTTTCTTTTATTTAAATTAATTTTTATGGGAGTATACTTGCTTTACAATCATTCTCCCTCTTTCCTTTTCCAGTTTTAGTGAGCATTCCTGATCCCTCTACCTTGTCCAATATTTGCTTTTTCATTGTGCTTTGCACCTTCTGATACGTTACATCATTTTCCTATTTGTTATGTTTGTGGTTAACTATCTATGCCCTCCCTCCCCATGGAAGACAAGTCCCACAAGGGCACGGATCTAACACATTTGGTATATGAAATATCTCAAAGAGAGCCTGGCCTAGAGTAGGTGCTCAAAAAACACTTGTGAATAAACGAATATCATATAACACTTCATAGACAAAAAAAAAAATAAAGATAATGCAACTTCACGATTATTCTTACAAATGGTTTAATACTTTCTTAATAGTGCTATTTTATGTTTTCAGATATCAATATGGCAGGAGAACCAAAACCATACAGACCAAAGCCTGGAAATAAGAGGCCCATTTCTGCACTTTACAGGTGAGTAAGCAAGCTCTATTTTCTGATTCTGTTGTTCAGTCACTCAGTCGTGTCCCACTCACTGGGACCCCATGGACTGCAGCACACCAGGCTTGCCTGTCTTTCACTACCTCCTGGAGTTTTCTGAAATTCTTGTGATGCCATACAAACATCTCATCCTCTGTTGTCCCCTTCTCTTCCCACCTTGAATCTTTTCCAGCATCAGGGTCTTTTCCAATGAGTCAGTTCTTCACATCAGGTGGCCAAAGTATCGGAGTTTCAGCTTCAGCATCAGTCCTTCCAATGAATAGTCAGGACTGATCTCCTTCAGAATGGACTGGTTGGATCTCCTTCCAGTCCAAGGGACTCTCAAGAGTCTTCTCCAACACCACAGTTCAAAAGCCTCAATTCTTTGGTGCTCAGATTTCTTTACGGTTCAACTCTCACCATGGGTACATGACTACTGGAAAAACCATAGCTTTGACTAGATGGACCTTGGTTGGCAAAGTGATGTCTCTGCTTTTTAATATGCTAAGTTTGTCATAGCTTTCCTCCCTAGGAGTAAGCATCTTTTAATTTCATGGCTGCAGTCACCCTCTGCAGTGATTCTGGAGACCAAGGAAATAGTCTGTCACTGCTTCCATTTTTTCCCCCATCTATTTGCTATGAAGTGATGGGACTGGATGCCATGATCTTAGCTTTTTGAATGCTGGATTTTAAGCCAGCTTTTTCACTCTCCTCTTTCACCTTTATCAAGAGGTTCCTGAGTTCCTCTTCACTTTCTGCCATGAGGTTATTGACATTTCTCCTGAGAATCTTGATTCCAGCTTGTGCTTCATCCAGCCCATCATTTCACGTGATGTACTCTGCGTATAAGTTAAATAAGCAGGGTGACAACATACAGCCTTAATGTATTCCTTTCCCAGTTTGGAAATCTGTTGTTCCATGTCCACTTCTAACTGTTTCTTCTTAAACTGCATACAGATTTCTCAGGAGGCAGGTCAGGTACTGTGTATACCCATCTCTTGAAGAATTTTCTGGTTTGTTGTGATCCACACAGTCAAAGGAGCTTTGGCAGAGACAATGAAGCAGAAGTATATGTTTTCCTGGAATTCTCTTGCTTTTTGTATGATCCAACAAATGGTGGCAATTTGATCTCTGCTTCCTCTGCCTTTTCTAAATATAATTTGTACATCTGGAAGTTCTTAGTTCGCATACTGTTAAAGCCTAGCTTGGAGGATTTTGAGCATTACCTCACTAGCATGCGACATGAGTGCAATTGTGTGGTAGTTTAAATATTCTTTGGCATTGTCCTTCTTTGAGATTGAAACGAAAACTGACCTTTTCTAGTCCTGTGGCCACTGCTGAGTTTTCCCAATTTGATGACATGATGAATGCAACATATTAACAGCATCATCTATTGGTATTTGAAATACCTCAGCTGGAATTCCGTCACCTCCACTACCTTTGTTCATAGTAATGCTTCCTAAGGCCCACTTGACTTCACATTCCAGGATGTCTGGCTCTAGGTGAGTGATCATACCATCATCGTGATTATCGGGGTCGTGAAGATCTTTTTGTACAGTTCTGTGTATTCTTGCCACCTCTTCTTAATATCTTCTGCTTCTGTTAGGTCCATATCATTTCTGTCCTTTACTGAGCCCATCTTTGCATCAAGTGTTCCCTTGGTATCTCTCATTTTCTTGAAGAGATCTCTAGTCTTTCCCATTCTGTTTTTTCCTCCATTTCTTCACATTATTCACTTAGGAAGGCTTTCTTATCTCTCCTTGCTATTCTTTGCAACTCTGCATTCAGATGGGTATATCTCTCCTTTTCCCCTTCGCCTTTCACGTCTCTTCTTTTCTTAGCTATTTGTAAGGCCTCCTCATACAACCATTTTGCCTTTTTGCATTTCGTTTTCTTGGAGATGGTTTGGATCACTGCTTCCTGTATAATGTTATGAACATCCATGCATCGTTCGGGCACTCTATCAGATCTAATCTCTTGAATCTATTTGTCACTTCCACTGTATAATCATAAAGGATTTGATTTAGGTCCTACCTGAATGGTCTAGTGGTTTTCCCTACTTTCTCAATTTGAGTCAGAATTTTGCAGTAAGGAATTCATGATCTTACCTACAGTCAGCTCCTGGTCTTATTTTTGCTGACTGTATAGAGTTTCTCCATCTTCAGCTGCAAAGCAAATAATCAATCTGATCGGTGTTGACCATCTGGTGATGTCCATGTCTAGAGTCGAGTGTTGTGTTGTTGGAAGTGGGTGTTTGCTATGACCAGTGCGTTCTCTTGACAAAACTCTGGTAGCCTTTACCCTGCTTCATTCTGTACTCCAAGGCCAAACTGGTCTGTTACTCCAGGTATCTCTTAACTTTCTACTTTTACATTCTAGTTCCCTATGATGAAAAGGACATCTTTTGTTTTGTTTTGTTTTGTTTTGTTTTGGTGTTAGTTCTAGAAGGTCTTGTAGGTCTTCACAGAACCATTCAACTTCAGCTTATTTGGCATTAGTGGTTGGGGCATAGCCTTGAATTACTGTCATATTGAATGGTTTTCTTTGGAAACAGAGTTCATTCTGTCATTTTTGAGACTGCACCCAAGTACTGCATTTGAGACTCTTTTGCTGACACTGAGGGCTACTCCATTTCTTCTAAGGGATTTTTGCCCCCAATAGTAGATATAATAGTCATCAAAATTAAATTTGCCCTTTCTTGTCCTTTTTAGTTCATTGATTCCTAAGATGTCAGTGTTCACTCTTGCCATCTCCTGTTTGATCTCTTCCAATTTACCTTGATTCATGGACCTAAGATTCCAGGTTTCTATGCAGTATTGTTCTTTACAGCATCAGATTTTACTTTCACCACCAGATACATCCACAACTGGATGTCTTTTCTGGTTTGACTCAACCTCTTCTTCCTTCTGGAGCTATTTCTACACTCTTCTCCAGTAGCATATTGGGCACGTCTGAATCTGGGAAATTAATCTTTCAATGTCATGTCTCTTTGCCTTTCATACTGTTCCTGGGATTCTCAAGGTAGGAATGACAAAGTGGTTTATTTTATGATTTGTAGTAGTAAAAATTCTTACAGTTTTAAAAGAGAATATAACCTATAAAGAATCAAATATTCTGAAGAAAAATCCTTTAAAGTACAGCAAAATGTTGGTGGTATATCTATATCAAAGAGCATTGGTAGGGATCTGCCCTAACCTTTTCATTTTCACTTAAGCAACCCTTAAGAACCCTCAAAAGATAGCCTGGAGCTGTGTTCTTGCCTTTGTTCTCTGAAAATTAGCCTATCTCCTTTTCAGCCACTCATAGCTGTTTCTAGGACTATAAAGTAAAAGGGTCAGAACTAGATGAGTTCTAAGGTCCTTTTCACGCCTAATATCTATAAGATATTCCTCTAGTAAAACCTAATAAAAATCTCTCATGACTCTACCTAACAAGTGGTAGAAGGTTAATATTTGCTGACTAGTGCATATCGTGTACTGCACGTATTTTACAAATATTGTTTAATTTTTACAGCAATTCTGCAATGTAGATGTTGCTACTCTCATCTTGCAGATCAAGAACCTGATATGCCATTTCTTAGAAATCTTCCCTAGGTCACGCTACTGGTAAATAATGGTTTGGTTCAGTTCAGTCACTCAGTCATGTTCAACTCTTTGCAACCCCATGGACTGCAGCACACCAGGCCTCCCTGTCCATCACCAACTCCTGGAGCTTGCTCAAACTCATGTCCATCAAGTTGGTAAATGATGGTGCCAACAATCAAGGTCATGCTTTCTGATGCCATGCCCTGACTTCTTTACAACAGATCATGCAGCCTCTCTGTTACAAAGTATGTGTTTCTTTCATCTCTATTTCCTCGAAAAGACAAGTAAAATCCTTCTCTTTTCTAGAGAGATATTAACTAGTTCCTTTAATCTTTGCTAATATACTTGAATCTGAGTCAGTTTAACATTCTGGTCTTTCTCCTCTACATGCCCCGATTTAGTGTCATTGCTTACGGTCTCAATTTCACATGGATGGACTAGAACACACTTACTTAGACTAGACTGTATGTTCTATATAGACTTCTGTTTGGTTAAGTAAAATTCAACTGATTTGGAGAAGATGTCAAGATTAAACTCATGGAAATTTTGATTCTTTAAAAACAGCCACTTTTGGGGAAAAAAAAAATGTTCCGCTGCTAAGCTATATGTCCCACTTCATGTACTTTTGCCACTGCTTTTTGTAATCTAAGTGCTGACTCTGCGTCTCTGTTAAATCCCCTTTTGTTAGACTTAGCCAATTGTTCCATGCTGTTGAGATCGCCTATCATCCAATTTATCTGGCCCTGTCCCAGATACGTATCTTCATTCTGTCAGGGTCCACATCCAAAGAACTAATGTAAGTGGTGAGCGAGGCCCCTTTTTCCTGATATCATTTGAATAAAAGAGAATTGAGTTATGCATATCAAAATCGATTATATTCTGATATACTATAGCATGAAATGCCCTCAAAAGACAGCTTGGAGCTGTGTTCCTGCCTTTCTTCTCTGAAAATTAGCCTATCTCCTTTTCAGCCACTCACAGCTCCCTTTCTTGGACTATAAAGTAAAAGGGTCAGAACTAGATGAGTTCTAAGGTCCTTTTCACATCTAATGCCCCAGGGTTCTCTAAGTTATGACCATTAGCAATTTGAAAAGACACACTGGAAATATATCATAATTGCTTTTTCATTTTGGCTGTGTCCTTTTATTTAATTTCATAAACATTTTTATACAAAAAGAGAAAGCTACAGGACTTATCAAATGTTGGTGATTGGTCATAAAGCAGTATTGATGTGAAAACTCAGAGATGAAGTCATCAACAAACGCCAAATGATGCTTTCTGTACCTTGTTAGAGGTAAAGGACAATATTTAAGAAACCAAGGAGTGCAAATAATTTGTAATCAGATTTTAAAATGTATGCATAGAATTGCAACTAATGCAGAATTTTTGAAATGTCATAATTTCAATTATTATCAGAAAAAGTTGCCAATGGCTTTTTTTCTCATCAAAGAACTTCCACTGTCTGCGAAACGATGTTAATTTCGCATTTTCCCTGTTCTTGGAGAGTTTTGGTTTTCTTTTGAGAATAGAAGCTTATGACAAGAAACAAATGTCTTTTTAACTGTTATTTCTCTAAGTTATGTTGAATTGTGGATTCAGAAGACTTAGAAGCAGAAGTTTATTTAAATCTGATATTTTGTATACAAAACATTAGAGGGGAAATGCTTATTTATCCTAGTTTCATCTGTTTACACAAAAGAAGGCTGAGACGTTCTAAAATTGCAAGAAAAACAAGAACAGAGGGAACGAAAGACCATGAACATTCAGTTCAGAAATCCCTTTTATTCACATGCCCTCATTCTTACATAAGCTTAATAATAATAATACCTTACTTTATGTAGACCAACTGTGATTTCACAGTCATTATTCATCGGTTCACCGCAGAACGTGACCAAGTTGGTATTATGTACCTTGCTTCATAGATGAGAAAACTAAGTTTACAAGACAATAAAGGATTTTCCCAAAGAAAAGTAACAAGATTAGGAGCTGAACTCTGGTTTTCAGCCTTCCAGTCTAAAGATCTTGCCACTTGATCACAACTCCCTATGTTTCCTTACCTACTACCGTATAAACAATGCAAATTCTGAAGCACAGAGATTTCTGCCCCCCAAAACCAATAATCAGTTATGTTTCTGTCCGTGAATATCTTGCCAGCAGGTGACAGAGGAAAGCCTGTACACTCTACTTAACATGAGAACAAGAGTTGCCACTGACTTGTGTTCTCGTCAGGCACAGGTTTTGCGTTTCAAGTTCTTTACGTAATGTAATAGCTGTATCATTTTTCTTGATAATATAAAATGGAATAATTGAGATGAAAGCACTTAGTTCATTGGAGGGAATATAGTAGCAGCTTGAAAAAGGGTGGTTTCTACTTTGCTACTCTTTGCATCTTCGGGTCTCTTTCCTTATCTGTAAAATGAAAGAGCTAGAATAATTACATTTGTTCATTCATTCTTTCATACAAGACATAGTCATTCTGTGTCTACTATGGTCTAGGCACTGAGGTAGCTGCCCTTCTGGACAAATGATCCAGAAAATGCAAAGGCAGCAGGGCAAGTAGAGGGCATAATGAAATAAAAGGAAACCATCTTTATGGTTATGAGTAACCTCTGATTGATCTTTGTGCCCTAAACTACTGTGTCTCTATGTCTATTTCCTCTACTGGGGATGTCAGTGATCGGCCATTAGATTCTTTTTTCTTCGCTTCTGTCCATTTTATCTGCGTCATCAACCACAAAGTAGTATTTACAATGGAATATTCATGGAAGCACTGCTTTGATTTGTTACTTCTACAGGATTCTCGTTTAGCCAGCCTTCACTAAGCATATCACTTGTGCTAGATTATCACGGTGCACAGAGATGTTATTCTTAAAAAGCATAGGAAGGCTTCAGTATACTAGTATCATATATATAAGTTAGGTACACCCGTAAATAAGAAGCATTCAGGAAGGACACATACAGTTCTACGAGGAAATACATGAGAGAATTATACATTCCCCCTGGTGAACAGGAAGTGAAAAGGCTGGTTGACAATTAGGCCAACTTCTGAAGAAGCAGGCGCCCACTCCGCAGACAAAGGACGTAAAGACAGGCACACCAGGCGGAGAACGCATGGGGACAGTCACAGAGATGAAGACGGCATCTCGTGCCAAGAATGGAGATACACCTCTTGGATCACCAGGCCACGGTGGCTCAGTCATCCCTCTACGACTGCTGATCAGACAAAGGAATCCGGCTTTTATTTTGCCAGCAACAAGGAGCCATTGGGAAATGGGAGTGACTGGAAATGGGGTGTTAGGATGAGTGTGCGCTACAGATGTGCCCCAGGTTTCTAGCTTAGGCAGCTGAGGGGTGTGGGGGGTGATCACTTGATTCTACTGAAGCGATAAGAAAGGCATGACGAGCAGCAGAAAGTTCAGGGCTGCTGCTGCTGCTGCTAAGTCACTTCGGTCATGTCCGACTCTGTGCAACCCCATAGACGGCAGCCCACCAGGCTCCTCTGTCCCTGGGATTCTCCAGGCAACAATACTGGAGTGGGTTGCCATTTCCTTCTCCAAGTTCAGGTCTGGGGTTAGGGAAAAGAAGTAAAAAATAAAATTATTTCAGTCTTGCCCATGAATGCATAGACAGACAATTCATTAAAATAACACATAATTAAAATGAGGCTATTTGTAAATGAAATGTAATTAATCATTTGCGAACACTCCATAAATATTAGACCTAGTCCTAATGATGAATAGCAAATCCATTCTCTAGGAAGAATGTTGTCACTTTTCATAAATTTCTGCTTCACATGTGCTATGCACATTACAAAGTATCCAAGGTGCTCTGAAATAATCACTCTCACCCAGGAAGTGAGTTTCCCAGCATGCCAAGTTCCAATTAGTGCTGAACAATTGCTAAATGAGAATAACCGTATGATGGTTTTGCTTCTGCTTGTAAAGGAGACAGACCTTTCCTCTCTGATGTGAGTAAAGCTGACAACTAGAGAACAAAGATATTATTTATCAAAGCCAAAGAGCACAGGTTTTAACACCCAGAGGAAGCTCTCTGGGTCACAAGGAGCACAGCTCAGTAAGACACAAGACATCAAATGTCATTCCACTCATTGCATGGATATTGCTAAGGATCATTCCTAAATATGGCTTTGTTGCTATTATAGACTCGTTTTTCATAGCAACCTTCCCACCCCACAGAGATGACCATGGAAATCGAGATTGTCACTTTAAGTGTCTTTAAGGCTCCTTAAGATGGTCACAGAGGAACCTATAGTATTACCATCTTAAGATCACCAAAATTAGACGTGAAAGCCATGAATGCAGGTTACATTAAAGGAAAATCAATGATCAAAAAACTGTCAAAGTGTGGGCCGAGTAAGGTGACTCTGCAGCAGAATATCTGTGGTGACTGTTTCCCACTTGACCTATTGACCTCTACTGCCATTCCTCATGGGGACTCTGGCACATCACAGCAAAGAGGGACCCTCGGGGGATCCACAATGTCCCGCAGAACCTGAACAATAGAAATGAAAGTAATAGAAGCTAATTTCAGCTAATGCTAAACACCAAAAATCAATATGAAGCAAAAGCAGTCTGGGTATCTCCACTGTATTGATTTGCGCTGTGTCCTAAAAAGATGTTTACCAGGTAGCTATTGATCATTTGTTTTAAGTCTTCTTATATAAGGTCAAGGATAATCCACATTCACTTTCAGAAGCTCAGCCCTTCCAGCATCAATGCCTGCCTTTACACTGGTAAAGGTGTCTATTTCACCTGCCGAGTCTGGTGGACCCACTCAGAAATGGGCTCTGGGGCTTTTAAATGGACTGTACGGAGAAGAGGGAAATGTATTCTTACCCCCTGTACTAATGCATCCTGTCCTGAAATG
The DNA here is from genome assembly GCA_006410935.1 of Redunca redunca. Classification (NCBI taxonomy): domain Eukaryota; kingdom Metazoa; phylum Chordata; class Mammalia; order Artiodactyla; family Bovidae; genus Redunca; species Redunca redunca. Next base: position 1,247,668 of record SJYQ01002230.1, read on the forward strand.
GATCCAGGCCCAGCCTTGATGTGCCTACAAGCTTCAGTTTGAAAGCAAGCTGTCGCCAGGGCTATGTAGAAGTCATTATCTCTCAAATCACTCTCTCTCTTTTTTTCTTGCTTCTAATCCAATTTTCCCTGGGCAACCAGCTTACTGTCACGGCAAAGTGCAGTTGCCAATATCCACGAGAGAAAATACACACCAAACAGTGTCTACTTCTAAAACTCAAAGCTGAACAACCATATATCTGGGTAACTGAGGGTGACTTCTCTTTAATTCACACTTCCCAAGCAAACATAAAATGCTTTTGAGCCAGAATAGGTTCCAAACACTTACTTTGTGGTTGCTTCAAAACTGTGCACATGTTTGATGAAGAGAGTTTTAGGTGGCCTGCATCCTAAAACTGGCAGAGCATAATCACCAGTAATTCAACTAAACTAAAATCACCAGTAATTCAAAGTGAAGCTCTTATTCTTTAGTATTTTCAGCTTCATAAAGGAAGAGGAAAAGTTTTCTGAAAGATAATATGTGTTTAAAGAGCTTGGAACTCTGATAGATGTTCTCTGTATCTTAGCTCTTCTCATTATTATGATAATTTTTTTAAAAAGTTCTATAACAAAGTATTTTAAGAAGCTATTTAAAATGAGCTGTGAGCCNAATTCACAGTTAACTAAACAGGTTAACATTTCCTTTAACTGCCTAAAGAGGAGACTTAAAAATAAATGATTATGCTTACTTATAGTATATAGCTCATATTTCAACATGAAGCAAATATAATTTATAAGCCTTTTAATGTAAAATGTTTAAAGAAATGCTGACACAATACCCATTAAAAAAGTTCTGCTGCGGGCAGTTCTCTGCTAGGTTAAAGGATGACCTATTTGCAGTCTTCTGTTATGTTCTTAATGCATAAATATCCATGAATAAATTCTTGCTTATAGAGAAAAACATGGTACTGGTACAAAGAGGCTGAAGAGTACAGTTTCTTGATGCAGAAAATTCATCTTTAAAACTTTTTGAAAGACTATGGTTGTATTCGTTTGATTTGAGGCAACTTATGATAAACTCAAAGGAAGCAAAAATCATACAATCAATTTTAAGAAGTAAAAGCCAAGAAGGAGGCAGAAGTTTGGAGTGTTGAGGGGGAGGGGTGGATAGGGTCAGGAAAACTATACTTAGAAAATGTATACAATAATAAGATATTAAAAGTGGGCATCAGACTTAGCTATGAGATTCCTAGCAGTCAAGCCAAAAGGGAATGCATGATAATCTGTTAATCATCTATTAAAGAGAGTCCTCCAATCCGTGACAAGAAATTGATTTTTTTCCCCCTAACTCTCTCTTCTGAGAGGATTACTATTGCACATGAAAACATGTAAACCGCATAGCAGACACAAGCCTCAGTAATAGTTATGCAACACACACACACTATTTTTAAACTTATGGGAGTTTTCTCATGAAGTCTCTCAACAAAAATCAAGGATAAACGGCAGTGCAACAAGCCACACAGTCTTCCTTTCTGCTTCTCCCAAAGCAATTTACTATCCTGTGACAACCGCATGAAACTCAAAAAGAGTGAGGTCCCAAGATGGCTAGATCCGTAGACCAGCACCGGTTCAAATCAGTCCCACAGCTGCCTGATGGGAGGAGCTGAAAGCGAGAGTGGGCTGCCCAGCCCCAGAGGAAAACGACGCGCCTGGACGTGTATGATCTTCACACGGGGGCCTCCTGACCTGCGACTTAACACTCCTCTCCTGGAACTGGGAGAAAGGGGAAAGGAGTGATGGGCCTAGCATGGGAGGGAAGGGGCCGGAATGGCACCCCATCCTCGTAATTGGCCGGTGTGAGGAAGACACACAACTCTTTTCTTCCCGCTGACGATTTTCCTGGGCTTTAGAATCTCCCGCGTCATGAAACAGTTTTCTTTCATTTGCAAAAACAAGGTTTTCTGTGGAACAAAAGCCTCCTGAAACCAGAACTCAGGTGCTAACGCCTTTGCGTCATATATTCTCCTTGCCTCCTCTATGTTTTTCACGCTTTCCATGATGAGATATCGAGAGTTAGAGCACCAGCAGTCGTCAGCGAGGTGCCCTCTGCCGGAGTGGAACTTGCTTCTGGATTTTTTCTTCCAAAAGACAGTGCCCTGGCTGGGTCACAACATGGAGTGTGCTATCAGTACTGATTTCTTAATTTATTCCCTTTTGTAACATTCTGGGATCTTGCTGTTTCCTTTCTAAGCCAGAGAGTAAAGTAAGGCATAGGTAGGTTCTTCATTAGCAGGTTTAGGCTTTTATTCCTTCATACTCTACCCAGTATCTTAAAATATTCGTATCTTTTGATTTAGTAAATCCATTTCCAGAAGTATGTCTAAGTGAATAATCCCAAACATCTGAAAACATAAAAACGTGAAATTATCCCCAAGATGTTCTTTGCGGTTTTATTTATAATACTGAATAATCTGATTCGACCCAAGCGTTATCCAGTAATGTATCTGACACATCCTCTAGATGGAAGGCTCACAAGGTATTCAGGTGACGGGGGAAAAGACGTAAGAGTTGAATTAAAAAAAAATTATACAGGCAGCATACATAATAGCATCTGATTATATAAACAGTATGGATGATAGACACAGAAAAGCAAAACTGCTTACAAATGAAACAAATATATGAAGAGAAAAAATAGAGATCAAAATATTAGCTGTAATTGTCTTTGGACAGTGAGACTATGGAGAGTATTTTTACTGCAACTTTACTACCTAATGCAAATACCTTTAATGAGAATTTTATAACCAAAGAGAGAGATTTTAAAAGCAGATTTTACCAGCAGTGGATGATAAGCACAGAAGCACACAAGCAAGTAAGCATGAAGCCTTTTTGTACTCAGTGCTGTGTGAAACCAGTTCAACAGATACGGCCCTTCTTTAAAGCGAGACTCTCAGTCACTGTGGTGATTAGAAAAGTTAATTTTCTAAAAGGGCAACTTCATTAACAGTTGTCTTACAGTTCAGCTCAGGCCAGCAGCCCCACATGGAGAAGGGGTCCCTGCCGGGGCTATGCGCAGGGTCAGGAGCTCAGAGTGCAGAGAGGAGTAGGGTGCAGGCAGGGATGCAGCCGAAGTCATACAATCTTCAAAAACAAAAAAGTCAAAATTTATGAGCCCTTCAAGTGGTGCAGTAAAATTGCTAATCAGGGACGCATGGGGAGGGCAGTTCTGACTACAAATTAGTGAGCCAGTAAGGAGGCAAGGGGTGACCGTCTGACACTAACCGTCCCGTTGCATTTAACGCTGTATCTCAGCCACTTTGCTCCCGCCGCTCTCGCTGCTGCTTTGAAAGGGCACAGTGCAGCGAGCTGCAAAGAGCAACCAAGTAGCTCCGAATAAAGCGCAGGTGACAGCCCCAGGGCACAGTGTGCGCTCCGTGGCAGAGACAGAGGGCAGAGGCTCTGTGTTCCCGACTCTGCACAGAGAAACCCTATCACTGCAGGACAGCCGGTCATAATGAGTCCGGAGAGGGTCAACGTGTCAGACAGCCTTGTAGGAAAATAATACACCAACCAACAGCTGTTTCTGAAAAGGAAGCAGAAGGAAAATACGGATGATCGTGTGTAAAACAGCATTTTGAGCTGGATTGCCTAGCAACTGTTAGAGGTACCTTACTAAACCTATCCACAACATCAGGGTGAAGGCATTTCTAAGTAGAATTGGAATTTCTAATTTCTTAATTTGATGAAGACTTTGTTTTTCTCATTTGTTTTACTCCTTATTACCTAAGCTCAATATAGCATAGCTCACATTTAGAGGGTTGAGAAAAGAAATATCACACAACCAATATTTTAAAATAAGAACTAAATCAAGTGTAAAAAAAGTTGGAATCTGACATGAGAAAATCCATAAAGATAGTATAAAAGAAATAAGTAATACCAGGCATTCATTTTTAACTGAAAACCCAGGTGTATTATTTTTTAAGTATAATGCTGAAGAAATAAAACACAAGAAAGAATGGCTTTGTGGGTAGATGAGAATGATGTGGGCAGGCAGTCATCAGACAGACATTCTGTACTCAGCCTGGCCAGAGAGAGCTGTCTTCCAGTAGCCAAGCTGTGAGCACGGACCACAGATGCTGCTCCAGAACAAAGCCCAGTCCCGGGATGCTGACCAAAAAGGATGAGAAGGCGGCAGGGTGGCCCACTCTCCAGGAGGGATCTCGAGATGGCACCGCTGGAACCTCAGATCAGAGCAGATCAGTTGCTCAGTCGTGTCCAACTCTTTGCAACCTCATGAATCACAGCACGCCAGGTCTCCCTGTTCATCACCAACTCCCGGAGTTCACCCAGACTCATGTGTATCGAGTTGATGATGTCATCCAACTATCTCATCCTCTGTCCTCCCCTTCTCCTCCTGCCCCCAATCCCTCCCAGCATCAGGGTCTTTTCCAATGAGTCAACTCTTCTCATGAGGTGGCCAAAATATTGGAGTTTCAGCTTCAGCATCAGTCCTTCCAATGAACACCCAGGACTGATCTCCTTTAGGATGGACTGGTTGGATCTCCTTGCAGTCCAAGGGACTCTCAAGAGTCTTCTCCAACACCACAGTTCAAAAGCATCAGTCCTTCGGTGCTCAGCTTTCTTCACAGTCCAACTCTCACATCCATACATGACCACTGGAAAAACCAGACTACCCTCTCTGCTTTTTAATATGCTATCTAGGTTGGTCATAACTTTCCTTCCAAGGAGTAAGTGTCTTTTAATTTCATGGCTGCAATCACCATCTACAGTGATTTTGGAGCCCCCAAAAATAAAGTCTGACACTGTTTCCACCGTTTCCCCATCTATTTCCCGTGAAATGATGGGACTGGATGCCATAATCTTCGTTTTCTGAGCTTTAAGCCAACTTTTTCACTCTCCTCTTTCACTTTCATCAAGAGGCTTTTTAGTTCCTCTTCACTTTCTGCCATAAGGGTGGTGTCATCTGCATATCTGAGGTGATTGATATTTCTCCTAGCAATTTTGATTCCAGCTTGTGCTTCTTCCAGCCCAGCGTGTCTCATGATGTATTCTGCTTAGAAGTTAAATAAGCAGGGTGACAATATACAGCCTTGACGTACTCCTTTTCCTATTTGGAACCAGTCTGTTGTTCCATGTCCAGTTCTAACTGTTGCTTCCTGACCTACACATAGGTTTCTCAAGAGGCAGGTCAGGTGGTCTGGTATTCCCATCTCTTTCAGAATTTTCCACAGTTTCTTGTGATCCACACAATCAAAGGCTTTGGCATAGACAATAAAGCCAAACCTATCAGGAGCCAAAAGAGAAACCAAATGCTAGAGACAACTCAAACTGATAGAGACAGAGGGGTGGAGGTTAGAGATAAAGGACGAAATAGGAATTTTACATGGGGGTCAGCCTCAAGAGTATACGGCAGAATGATGGAGACCTCGAAAAGGATCTCTGATCCCAGCAATTTTAAATGGCTCACACAGGCTCCAACCTGGAAGAACGACTTATCTCTAAGCCTCTGTAAACAAGGCAAGCTCAGAGACTGACCAAATTCAGCCCATATTAGAAACTCTTAACGGATCTAGTGGAGGAGAAGAAGCACAGATTCACTGATACAATCATTCATGAAATCATTATTATGCACTGGCTGAACTTGGTTCTGGGAATTGAGAGCACCAGCTGTTAACTAATTAGGCTTCGTATCCCTGTCCTTGCCTTCCAGCATGACGTAAGTGATGATAAACAAAACCAAACAATTAAATTAACCATAAGTTAGAAGGTAGGAGGTATGAAAGAAAATGCAAAGCAAGGAAAGAGGGATAAAGGAGTAGAAAGGGGAGAAGTGTTGCGATTTGAAATCAGGTTTTCCATGAAGACATAGCTGAGAAGGTAACATTTGAGCAAAGATTTGAAGGAGGTGATGAGCACGTGAGGATTTACCTGGAAGAAAAGCATCCTGGGCAGAGGGATTAGCAGCACAAAGGCCCTAAAGCAGAAGCATGTCCATGTGTTTGAGAGAAAGCAAGGAGGTGGATTTTCTCCAAGCAAATGGTAGAGATTTAATGTGAGCACCAAGTCATGGAAAGCCTTATAATAGTGAAGTGAAAGTTGCTCAGTCATGTCCGACTCTTTGCGACCCCATGGACTATACAGACCACGGGATTCTCCAACCAGAATACTGGAGTGGGTAGCCTTTCCCTTCTCCAGGGGATATTCCCAGCCCAGGGATTAAACCCAGGTCTCCTGCATTGCAGATGGATTCTTTACCAACTGAGCTGTCAAGGAAGACCTTAGAACCTTATAGACCATTGCAATTATTTGGCTTTTACTCTGAGTGAAATGGAAGGTCTTTGGAAGGTTTTAAGCAAAGTAGTACCATAACAGGACTTCCGTTTTAAAGAGTCATCTTAGCTTTGTGCTTGGAATAGGTTATGAAAGGTCAGGGAAGAACATGGGAAAACAGGCAGGAGATTATGGAGACTCGGATAAAACGGCAGCATCTGAGATGAAACCCGTGGTTCTGTTATGGTTATATTTTGAAAGTAGAGCCAAAAGACTTACCGACAGATTGAATGTGGACTGCTAGGGAAGGTACAGAGTCAAGGATATTATTATCCACTGCTGTGGAAAATTTACTGGCTTAAAAAATGTATTATTTGTCATACCCAGGAATCTAAGTTGGGTTCAGCTGAGTGCTTCTGCTCTGTGTGGAGTCCAAGAAGGCTTCTTCACTGACATATCTGGTATCTCAGCTGGAGCCGCCTAGAACAAACCGCTGGGGTGGCTGAGCATCTTGTTCTACGTGGTCTTTCCATGTGATGAGCTCAGAATTTATCACACCACTGTGGGCTCAAGGTAATCAGAGTTTCACTTCGAGACTGAGTTCAAGAAGGAAGAAGATGCTGCCTTGTAAAATCCAGGTTGGAAGCTGCACAAGGTCACATCTGTGAAGTATGCGGTTCACCGAAGCAAGTCACAAAGCTAGCCAATATACAAGTTGAAGGGTATAGATTTCATCTCTTGATGGGTGGATGGAAGGAACTGATGATGGTCAGACTATCTATGATGGTCAGACTATCTACTATAGATGTTTTCAAGATTTTTGGACTGTGAAGTTGCAATTAAATGAGGTAAGAAATACTCAGAGCAGAGGTCAGAGAATGCCAAGGTAGGTGGCAGAGATTAGGAGTGCAGCTTTTAGACATACTAAAGTTGAGGTATCTTTTAGACCTCCAACTGAGGATGTCAAGTAAACAGTTCAATATCCCATCTGGAGTTCAGACAGAGGGCTGGACTGGGTATCCACATCTGTGAGTCATCAGTATGTAGATGGTACTCAAAGCTGTGAGGCTGGATGGAAACAAACACCAAAAGTGTAATTAAAGATGGACAAGAGAAGAATTCCAAGGACCTGGCTCTAAAACACACTAATATTTGAAGTCAAGAACAAGCAAAGGAGACTTGAAAGCAACAACTAAGGAGGTGGTTACACTAAGTGGTATGAAACCCAAAGAAGAAAATATTTTCAGGGAGAGGTAGTCAACTGGGTCAGTGCTCTCCAAAGGTCATGTTAACTAATAACTCACCAGGGGCCTCAGCATTCTGGGGAGCATTGGAATCTTTAACAAAACTGTATCCATCAGGCCTGGGGTCATGGTCGGATCCTGCAGAGGAAGCAATCCAGGAGGGGCTGGACCCTAGAACCATAAAACCATGCTGTTGTGAGACAGCCACAGTGGTAGAGTTAGAGGTACTCTAACACGGATCCTTGCCCTGAAACACAGCCTCACCAGCTGGGTGGAATTTTCAACACAGTCCGGGAAGAGGTAATAATGAGTAGCCCAGGTAGACAATTGCATCACAGTTGTGACCAGTTGTGACCACATGGCACAGATGTGTGCCTTGTGACCACGGAGTTCATTAAAGTCTGATATTAAGAGCCAGAATTTTTTTTTTTTTTAAACCAGCAGGTTGAGGAACTAACTGTGTCTCAAACAACCCGAGGTTTCCAAGATGAGAACTCAGCCAGGAGACTATCAGCCAGACAAGTGTGTCACTGGGAGAGGCAGGGGCTGAGTTAAGCCACACAAGTAAACATGTGCTGTTTCCAAGCCTGGGTCGGACATTAGCTTCATCTTAGACTGAAGGAGCCTCACGCATTTTACGAAGAGAGAGCGGAGGAGAGGGATGAGGTTGCACCTGGGACCAATGTGCATGTGAGAATGTGGGGAACAGGCGAGCAGTGGGCACTGGAGGAAGGCAGAGGGGCTGTGTGTGGGCAGGAGAGGCTTGTGAGGACAAACGTGGACACGCATCTGGGCCGAGTGGGGCAGCCCCGCAAACCCGTGGATTATGTCAGTTAGCACCGTTCACACTCTGAACAACTCATCATGGCTGGCGATCAGAGGACCGCACAGAAGTATGTTGGCTCTGATAGGTTCACTTCAAATAGAGGAAAAAAGATAATGACGTTAGAATTCTGCAAAGCGCGGGACTGAGGATTGAGATGGCAAGCTGGGTGGCTCTGTGACTGATTACCTGCCTTCCTGTCTGTGCTCTGGGCAGTTGCGCAGTTTCTCTGCAGGATTTAACAGCTATTAGTGAGTAACTAAATAAGACAGCGGAAAGACACAGCTGAGCAACCACTTGCCAGCTTTTCTTGAGTGTAACTTTCCTTCACTACATAGGGTTGAAACTGAAAGGAGCAAAGCTTCCAATGTGAAGATTAGGGAGTCTGAAGGTCTCCCTTCTCAGAAAATCATTTTTCTTATTTCACTAGAAACATCCAGAGTTGTGTGCCTTCCCCTGCAATGTGAGGAGTGACGAGGTTGATTCTGGAGTCAGAGCAGAGCAGTGTTTGGACAATTTGCTAAACACTGTAGGACTGTTGGAGAAAGCACTTCAAGTCTCCCGGGGGAACCTGCCAATGGCTGATGACCTTTCTTACCAGGAGATTCCTCTCCATTCTTTACCTCCATCCCTCTTGCCATGGCTCAAGCCTCTCAGTACAGCTAGGAAAGCATATTATGCCTGTCCAAGGGAGATGAGCCCTGCAGACTCAATTTCCAAGATGGCAAAAGTCATCACTGTGAGTGTCAAAACTGCCCCTGAGACTCTTGGTTGACACCACAGCCATCCATCAACTTGTCCCTGGGGTCGCCCCACAGATGGTGGTGACTGTGAATAGAATGTTCCGAGGAGCCTGAGAGCCCTAAGCAGAGATTTCAACTGGGCGTGAAGGCCCTTGAAAAAAGTATCACAGGAAATAAGAAGGAAAGCTTTTTGTTTTGTTTTTAAACTCCCAGAGAAAAGGAATTCATTGTAGGCAAATTCCACCAGAGGATTGGAGGAGCCTGGCTGGCTACAGCTTTGAGGTGAATTTGATAGCTCAGTTCGTAAAGAATCCGCCTGCAATGCAGGAGACCCCGGTTCACTTCCTGGGTGGGGAAGATCCGCTGGAAAAGAGACAGGCTACCCACTCCAGCATTCTTGGGCTTCCCTGGTGGCTCAGTTAGAGAATCCACCTGCAATGTGGGAGACTTGGGTTCAATCCTTGGGTTGGGAAGATCCCCTGGAGAAGGGAAAGGCTACCCACTTCAGGATTCTGGCTGGAGGGTAAGCAAGAGGACCTTAGAATGATGAAAATGTCATGTGGATGTGTTTAGATTACGAACGACTAACGATGAAATGTAGTTGTAAGTGTCGTTCAGTCGCTAAGTTGTGTCTGAATCTTTACCACCCCATGGACTGCACCACATTAGGCTCCTCCACTAACTCCCAGAGTTTGCTCAAATTCATGTCCATTGATTCGCTGATGCTATCTAACCGTCTCATCCTCTGGCATCCACTCCTCCTCTTGCCTTCACACTTGCCTATCATCAGGTCTTTAGACTTTTCACATTAAGTGGCCAAAGTTTTAGAGCTTCAGCTTCAGCATCAGTCCCTCAGATGAATACTGAAAGTTGATTTCCTTTAGGATCGACTGGTTTGGTAACCTTGCAGTCCAAGGGACTCTCAAGAGTCTTCTCCAACAGTGCAATTTGAAAGCATCAGTTTTTTGCTGCTCAGCCTTCTATTTGGTCCAAATCTCACATCTATACATGACTACTGGAAAAGCCGTAGCCTTGTTAGACAGACCTCTGTCCGCAGTGTGTTTTTGTTTTTTAATACGCCACCTGGATTTGTCATTGCTTTCCTTCCAAGGGGCAAGCATCTTTTCATTTCATGGCTGCAGTCACTGCGGTCACTGTCTGCAGTGATTTTGGAGCCCACGAAAATAAAATCTTTAACTGCTTCCACTTTTTCCCCTTCTATTTTCCATGAAGTGATGGGACCGGATGCCATTATCATATCTCTTTCACCTTCATGAAGAGGCTTTTCAGTTCCTCTTCACTTTGCCATTAGAGGGGTATCATCTGTGTATCTGAGGTTGTTGATATTTCTCCCAGCACTCTTGATTCCAATTTGTGATTGATCCAGCCTGGCATTTTGCATGATATACTCTGCAGAGAAATAAAATAAGCAAGGAACCAATATACAGCCTTGCCGTACTCTTTTCCATGTCCAGTTCTGTTGCTTCTGGACCTGCATACATGTTTCTCAGGAGACAAGGCAGATGGTCTGGTTCTCCTGTCTCTTTTCCACTGTTGTGATCCACACAGTCAAAGGCTTTAGTGTAGTCAACGAAGCAGAAGTAGATGTTTTTCTGAAATTCTCTTGCTGTCTCCATGATCTAAAAATGTTGGCAATCTGACCTCTGGTTCCTCTGTCTCTTTGAAACCCAGCTTGTACACCTGGAAGTTCTTGGTTCATATACTATCGAAGCCTTGCTTGAAGGATTTTGCACAGTTACCTTGCTAACATGTGAAATGAGTGCAATTGTATGGCAGTTTAAACATTCTTTGGCTTTGTCTCTCTTTGGGATTGGAATGAAAACTGACCTTTTCCAGTCCTGTGCCCACTGCTGAGTTATCCAAATTTGCTGACATATTGAGTGCAACACTTTCACAGCATCATCTTTTAGGGTTTTAAACAGCTCAGCCGGAATTCCATCACCTCTGCTGGCTTTGATCATAGTAATGCTTCCTAAGGCCCACTTGACTTCACATTCCAGGATGTCTAGCTTTAGGCGAATGGCCATGCCATCATGGTTCCTGGAGCATTAAAACCTTTTTTATACAATTCTTCTGTGTATTCCTGTCACCTCTTCCTAATCTCTTCTGCTTCTGTTAAGACTTTTGGCATTTCTGTCCTTTATTGTGCCCATCTTTGCATGCGATGTTCCCTTGATACCTCCAATTTTCTTGAAGAGCTCTTTAGTCTTTCCCATTCCATCAGTTTCCTCTGTTTCTTTGTATTAGCCATGTAAGAAAGCTTTCCTGTCTCTCCTTGGTATTCCTTGGAATTCTGCATTCAGTTGGGTATATCTTTCCCCTTCTCCCTTGCTTTTCACTTCTTTCCTTTCCTCAGCTCTTTGTAAGGCCTTCTCAAACTGCTTTGCCTTCTTGCATTTCTTTTTCTTTGGGATGGTTTTGGTCACTGCCTCCTGCACAGTGTTATGGGCTTCCATCCACACTTCTTCAGGGGGTCTGTCTACCATGTCTGATCCCTTGAATCCATTCATTACCTCCACTGTATAATCATGATAGATTTGCTTTAAGTCATATTTGAATGGTCTAGTGGTTTTCCCTCCTTTCTTCAGTTTAAGCCTGAATTTTTCAAGACGGAGCTCATTACCTGAGCCACAGACAGCCCCAGATCTTGTTGTTGCTGACTGTATAGAGTTTCTTCATCTTTGACTGCAAAGAACATAATCAGTCTGATTTCAGTATTGATCATCTCGTGATGTCCATGTGTAGATTTTTCTCTTATATTGGTGGAAGAGGGTATTTGCTATGACCAGCATGTTCTCTTGATAACACTCTGTAACCTTTGGCCTTCTTCATTTTGTGCTCCAAGGCCAAACTTGCCTGCTGCTCCAGCTACCTTTAATCTTCCTACTTTTGCATTTCAATCCCCTGAGGAAAAGGAAAACTTTTTTTTGTGTGTGTTGGTTCTAGAAGGTTTTGTAGGTCTTCGTAGAACCAGTCAACTTTAGCTTCTTTGGCATCAGTAGTTGGGGTATAGACTTGGATTTCTGTGATGTTGAATGATGTGCCTTGGAAATGAACCGAGATCATTCTGTCTTTTATGAGGCTGCACCCAAGTACTGCATTTCAGACTCTTTTGTTGACTGTGAGGGCTACTTCATTTCTTCTAAGGGATTTCTGCCCACAGCAGTAGATATAATGGTCACCTGAATTAAATTCACCCATTCCTGTCCATTTTAGTTCACTGATTCCTAAGATGTCAAAGTCCAATCTTGCCATTTCCTGATTGATTATGTCCAGTTTACCTTGATTCATAGGCCTGACAGTCCCAGTTCCTATGTAATATTGTTCTTTACAGAATCGGACTTTACTTTCACCACTAGATTCACCCACAACTGAGCATCGTTTCTGCTTTGGCCCAGTCGCTTCATTGTTTCTGTAGCTATTAGCAATTGCCCTCCACTCTTCCCCAGAAGCATCTTAGACACCTTCCGACTATAGAAGATAAAGATGTTCATGGGGTTCTCATGGCAAGAATACTGGAGTGCGTTGCCATCTCCTCCTCCAGTGGACCATGATTGGTCAGAACTCTTCACTACGACCCATCCTTCTTGGGTGGCCCTGCATGGCATGCCTCATAGCTTCATAGCTTCATTGAATTATGCAAGCTTCTTCACCACTAGCAGTCTATGATCCATGCAGGGGGATGAAATGTAGACTTAATTTTAAGTATCAACATAAGATTCCTGTAGTCCTTCAGAAGGTAATGAAGCTATTTATAAAGTAACGTATCAAATTATTCCATAAGTGAGGCACAGTTGGTTAACAAGTATTGACTCACAGTGGCCTGGCCTGCTCTGTGTCCCATGTGGGGCCAGAGAGACCAGAGGTCTAGCCAGCAGAGCGTTCACTGTGTCCTCTCCCATTTCTCAGAGGATGGAGCAGAGGCTCAAATACAGGCGTGGGAGACAGGCCTGCAATTGAATTCAGCCTCTATAAAATTTCTGTGTGAGTTGGAGCAACTTAGTTAACATTTCTGAACTTCAATTTCCTCCTCCGCTCTTGTCAAAGTTAAATGTGTCCGAGAGCCCGGCGTAGGTTCTGGCACATGGTTAGCTCTGCCTTGGGTGATCATTATTACTCTCTCCCGGGGCTTGTGGAGAGAATGATGGAACAGATAGGAATCCAGCACACCATTCTCTACATAAAACCTTTGCACCCATGTTTGTCTTTAAAACACTATTTGAAATGTAGAGGAAGATCAGACTTTATTAAGAAAAAAAAAAGTATGCAATGAAATAAAAGCCTTTCATCCCTTTAATAGAGTAATTCATTCATTCATTAAAAATTATATGTCACATGTCACTAGATTTTAGTACTAGCTTTGACATATAAATAGACTCTGATCTATATTTAAGAATGAAATCCTCCTCATTTCTCCTCCTCTCTTAGCTTAGCACGTGTGGGCTACCTCAAGAGAGAAACATTCCCTTTTTGAATTTGCTCCCATCCCACAGAACTGACTGAAGGCTGATGAGAGATTCAGGAACAGATTTGCTCCCTCAGCCCACGTGGCGGGCCATCAGCTCTGTGTTGGGTGTCGTGCCAGTTACAGATGAGTGCCATTGGCCACAGTCCTCCTGCCCTCTTCTGAGCTCTGCACTGACCCCTGGAAGCCTGCTAGTGATCCCAAATATTCTCCCCGAACCCTTTTTTCCCATTCTGCACACTCCCTCTGGGGACCTTCATTATCTCCTATGATGTCACATACTAACTCTGTGTTGATGACATGACTCAAATCTACTTCCTCAGATGAGTTCCAGGCCTGCATTTTCATCTATTGCCTCCAGCATGTCCCACCAACATAGCCCAACACATATAACTGCTACAACAATTTATTCCCAAACCTGAGCTCCCTGTAGCGCTGTATTCAGTTATTTATCTAATTATCTCAACATCCATTAAGAGTTAGATTTATTATTACCTCCATTTTGCAGATGAGATCATTGAGGCACAAAGAAAGGTACCTTACTTTTTCAAGATCACACAATCAGAAGGTGGTAGAATCAGGACTAGAGTCTGGCAGTCTGATTATGCATATTGCATCCTTTGGTTCATCCAATGTTGGTCAGGTGTGGGTTATCATTGCTAAAGAGGATAGATTAAACAGTAGTAAAGAATTGCTGTTGCTTCAAAATTTTAACTATAAGATCATATAAATATAGTGATGGATCATATTTATGTCTCTTTAGTTTCATAAAAGATTACTAGTTTTATAATCCTCCTCCAAGAGCCAATTCTTGTAATCCTACCTCAGGACCCAAGGTAGTTAAAGTCATTTCTGCAAAAACCCAGTAAATGCCAAAGCACACGGATTTGAGGAAGAAGATGCCACCCAACAGTGCTGTTGGCTCAGCGTGGCTGGAATGCAGAATCTGAAGTGGTAGCAGACAAAGGCTGGGGAGGCATCCTAGAACCAGACTGTGAATGAACTTTAGCTATACTAAATAATTAGGAATTTATTCTGTAGGCAAATAATGGAAGTAGGGGTCAAGGAGCCAGGCACAGAAAATTCATCTGACCAAATCATTTACTAAGACAGTCTTAATGAGGAGCTTGGAAAATACACCTACAGTTTGTAATACATCATGATTAAGTGTTACAGGGGGCTATGGGAACAGTTATGAAGCACTCCTAACCACCCTATGGTGCCTTATGAAGGACTAGTTCCCAGAAGCACTCAGGTATTTGCAATGAAAGGAATTACATGATAGCACTTGTATTGTAGAGAGACAGTTTCGCCAGTAGATACAGCTATTCCAAAGAAATACAGAAGAAGGGGGGGTCACTGAGGACATTATTTTATTAGCCCATGTAAAAGTTGATGATCACTAGAACTGTGATAACTGACAAGGAAAAACAGAATGAAGAGGACTTTTGGAAATAAAAGCAGCAGAACTAGGAGAATCTACTCAAAGTGAGTGTTGCTAGAGAGGAGTTAAGGAGAAAGATTCCAACCTTTCTAGTCTGAATATCTGGGTGGTGGGTTATGACACTGAGTTAGGGGTAAAGAGGAGCAAAGGGAGAGAAGAAGATGAATTTTGTTTGAAACATGTGAAGTTAAAGGCATCTACAGTTGGAGATATATAGTGGGTGGATACAGCCATGCGTCAACAAATAGCGTGGTGCTGCAGACCTAAGTTTATGAATATCCATCATTTGGAGACAGCTGAAATCAGACAAGGTTTCTCAGTAGAGCACTGAATGTATAAAGAGAGGGAGCGTGGTGGTGCCAGAAGGCACACATACAAATAAAGCAGAGCCAACAGAACAAATAGACTGGTGCCGGGCAGCACCCCATGCAAGACATGCCCGCAAGAACTTTGGAGTCAGATGCCTACATTCAAATCCAGGCTCAACCCCTCTTCAGCTCTGCGACCTTGGGCAAGACAGTTAGCATCACTGGGTGTCAGTTTCCTCCTCTGCAAAATAAGATCTACTTCAGAGGCATCATGATGCATAAAGCAGCCAATGTTTATAAAGCATTTTGAGTAATCTTGGCCCTTAGTAAAGACAGCTCAGTTTCTTTATTGTTGTTAAATACAAAGTATTATAAATCCTCTAGCCCCAAACATTGATCTTCATTTCTCATTCCATTTTATTCTCTACTGGCTCTTATTTTTCTGAAGGCTATCATTTGTTTATCTTATTCTACTCCTAATTCTAGGGAGTCCTGAATAAAATATTACCAAGTGCACTACCTATTTCATGTTCAAAGAAAATCCCAGGAAAGATAAAATCAATCCTCTTCTTTGCAAAACAATTATCTTACAAAAAAGCTCAGAAAAGTTCTCTCTGGGCATATCACAACATAATCACCTGTTGCTAAGGGTAAAATTGATAAACAATTTTCTCCAAAGGTGTATTTCTCTTAATAGTTTTTTTTTCCTTTTACATTTTTTTCACTTTTCAGAACTAAAATTGCAAAAATGAGCTATTCATAGATTGAAGGCAGTTT
Organism: Redunca redunca; assembly: GCA_006410935.1. Taxonomy (NCBI): domain Eukaryota; kingdom Metazoa; phylum Chordata; class Mammalia; order Artiodactyla; family Bovidae; genus Redunca; species Redunca redunca. The sequence continues at coordinate 1,263,759 of SJYQ01002230.1, forward strand.
CATCCCTTAGAGTTAACTATTAATATCTGTCTTTGGGACAGTCGTGGCTGGCAAGATCCCCTCTCTGCCAGGAACTGTGCTAGCTTTTCTGTATTCTTCACAATAGCCCCTTGAGTTGATTATGATGTTTGCTATAAAATTAACGAGAACAATGTAAGACTCTCTGAATCATCTCAAGGTGAGAAAAGCTGACTTCACGTAATGAGCAAGGATTGGATAGTTGGTTACAAAACACAGCAGGATCCAATGTGGATCAACTGTCCCTTTCCTCTGCTGTGTGTCATCTCGAGGATAAGACACGAGATAGGAGTTCCTGGTACTGCTCCCCACTGACTTCCTGCTCCCCGTCACCACTGAAAATGCTTGGGAGTCCTGGCACCTTGGCTCATGACTTAATAGTGGTGAATGGGCAATAATCTTGCCTTTCTGCTCAGCTCATATAGCATCAACAAGCACGTCCCACGTGAGCCCATTGGAAGGCTTAACACAGAGTGTCAGGAGCTTCTTATCCAAGCAGAAATGCAAGCTTAATATTCTTACCAGTCTTAATGAAACTCTCAGTTAGCCTATTAACCAGGATTAATGTCCTGAGAATATGACATAGTGATAGAGATAATAAGTAACAGAAGCCTAAGACAGGATGGTCCCTGGAAGATGAAGGCATCAGGACTGGCTTTTTAAATTAGATAAACTCAAAAGATAAATAGAGCATGATAGAGAAAGGAAGGGGAAAACAGTATTCCAGTATAGGAGCAAAAATTACACCAAAACAAAGCTAAACCAGATTTGTTTGGGCTATAAATAGACAAATCTCCTAGAATAATGTGGTTGGCAAGAGAAACGATTAAAAAAAAAAAAAAACAAACAAGAAAAGTTGATATGGGGCATGTGTGTGAAGAGTTTTTAAATGGCAATCTAGAAAGTCTGGGCATCTTTCTATGGTTAGTAACATTATCAAGAAATGTGGTAACATGAAATTGTATTTTAGAATTATTCTTACAGTAGCATCAGAGACAGACTTGGTGTTACAGAGAAGAAATGCAAATTATTTTGAACTTTGAAGTCTGTATCAAAATAAAGAGTGCCACTTTTGTTTCCAGTTCCTCCCAACAGTATCATTTTTCATGTAATGGCAGCTTTTTTTCTGTAAAGATCATATAGTAAATTAAGATATAGACTCTGCTGCAACTACTCTCAACTGACTATTATAGCACAAAACCTCCTTAAACAATATATGAATGAATGAGCATGACTGTGTATGAATAAACTTTATTTATGGACACTGAAATTGGAATTTCATGTGAATTTTCAAAAGTTCACAAAATATTCTTCTTCTTTTGCTATTTCCAACCATTAAACTTAAAAAAAAAAAACTCTTAGCTTGCGGGCTGTGTAAAACCAGGCGGTGAGCAGGGTTTGCGCCCCCTTGGTTTACAGCGCATCAGTCAGAATGCTGTGCAGCATCACTTTGAAAACTTTGGATTCTCTTCTGAGATCTTCGGTTGAGAACTTGGAAGGAGATAGTTGAAGTGGTGAGTGATGTGGTGAAAGTGGAAGAAGGTAAATAACTAGTAAGACTAACCATGTTAACCACTGGGTCAGGGGGCAACATATGTACCTTACATGCTCCAATCCACCAGCTACTTATACGAAACTTTCAGGAAAAAAAAAAGGGAAAATCAATCAATAATTAAACGCATTCTGAATTCAGCATTTTAGCAATCACACAGGGAAAGGCAAGTGGTGGGTCTTTCTTCTATTAAAGGCAACCCACTCCAAGATTTCTGCCTGGAGAACCCCCATGGACAGAGGAGCCTGGCAGGTTACAGTCCATGGGGTCGCAAGATAGTCAGACACGACTGAGCGACTAACATGCACAGGACGCCTGTGAGGGAAATGGCACAGTGCAGCCCCTAAACAAGTGGGGTGGGCAGCAGCATGGCGGGAAGCTTAGTGTGAGTCACGTGCACCAAGCTGGAGCAGCTCTGAACAAAGAATTTCCATGTGGAGAGACCAGCCAGGCTGGGATAGGGGAGGAGAACGAGCCTGGGAACTGAGTGATGAGAGATATAAGAGGAACATAAAAGGAAAACTCGCTGAACATTGCTAAGTGAGACATGGAGAGGGAAAGAGCAGTCAGACAGTCAGCGTTTCCACATTCTTTTGCTGCATTGCTCAGTGCTAAGAAGCACATGGCACTGAGGGGCACGGGGTGGGCTGAGGCTGTGGGAAATGGAGAGACGAGACTGGAGCCGAGCACCTTCAGTTCAGTTCAGTCACTCAGTCCTGTCTGACCCTACTTCCACAGCACGCCAGGCCTCCCTGTCCATCACCAACTCCCAGAGTCCACCCAAACCCATGTCCATCAAGTCAGCGATGCCATCCAACCATCTCATCCTCTGTTGTCCCCTTCTCCTCCTGCCCTCAATCTTTCCCAGCATCAGAGTCTTTTCCAATGAGTCAGCTCTTCGCATGAGGTGGCCAAAGTATTGGAGTTTCAGCTTTAGCATCAGTCCTTCCAGTGAACACCCAGGACTGATCTCCTTTAGGATGGACTGGTTGGATCTTGCAGTCCAAAGGACTCTCAAGAGTCTTCTCCAACACCACAGTTCAAAAGCATCAGTTCTTCGGTGCTCAGCTTTCTTCACAGTCCAACTCTCATATTCATACATGACTACTGGAAAAACTATAGCCTTGTCTAGACGGACCTTTGTTGGCAAAGTAATGTCTCTGCTTTTTAATGTGCTGTCTAGGTAGGACATAACTTTCCAAGGAGTAGTGAAGTGAAGTCGGTCAGTCGTATCTGACTCTTTGCTACCCCATGGACTGTAGCCCAATGGGCTTCTCCATCCATGGAATTTTCCTGGAATGAGTACTGGAGTGGGTTGCCATTTCCTTCTCCAGGGGATCTCCCTGACCCAGGGAATGAACCCAGGTCTCTCTCATTGCAGGCAGACGCTTTACCATCTGAGCCACCAGATTGGAGGTAACTTTCCAAGGAGTAAGCATCTTTTAATTTCATGGCTTCAGTCACCATCTGCAGTGATTTTGGAGAACAAAAAATAAAGTCTGCCACTGTTTCCAGTTTCCTCATCTATTTGCCATGAAGTGATGGGACCAGATGACATGATATTAGTTTTCTGAATGTTGAGCTTTAAGACAACTTTTTCACTCTCCTCTTTCACTTTCATCAAGAGGCTCTTTAGTTGCTCTTCACTCTCTTCCATAAGGGTGGTGTTATCTGCATATCTGAGGTTATTCATATTTCTCCCAGCAATCTTGATTCCAGCTTGTGCTTCATCCAGCCCAGCATTTCTCATGATGCACTCTGCATATAAGTTAAATAAGCAGGGTGACAATATACAGCTTTGATGTACTTCTTTCCCAATTTCGAACCAGTCTGTTGTTCCATGTCCAGTTCTAACTGTTGCTTCCTGACCTGCATACAGATTTCTCAAGAGGCAGGTCAGGTGGTCTGGTATTCCCATCTCTTTCAGAATTTTCCACAGTTTATTGTGACCCACAGAGTCAAAGGCTTGGACATAGTCAATAAAGCAGAAATAGATGTTTTCCTGTAAGGTCGAGCACCTTACACAGGCAAATAACACACTTAAAGTGAAATCTGATTGACATTAGGTTGAATCATTGGCAAACACGGGTAGGAAGGATTCTATTAACACCCACATGTTGGCTATTTCTCATGTATTATTAGATGGAAAAATAAGGGAGCAGTGACATCATGATGATTTGACGGCCCAAATAAGTAAACAGTCTCCTGAATCACATAATACAGAATCCCCTTTATTTCTTCGAAGTAATTTCTTTTGATCATTTGTCACTGGCCATGTCCTATAAAACAAACAAACATATTTCATTGCTTATCCTCAATGTTTTTCTCTTAGATCTGTCTGCCTATCCATATCATAAATATATGGGGAAAACAAGCATATAATATGACCAATAACTTACGTGGAAGTCTTAATAATATTGGAATTCAGTAAGGGAAAAAGTTTCATAAATATATGTCTCCAACTCAACATTGGCAATTGATTTCCTCCACTTCTTTCCTAAGTGTTGCTGCTCAAAGGGCCTCTAGGGTGCCTGCTCCCTAAAAGAGTCCCTTCCTGCTATAATGTTGTTCACGAGAGCAGCAGGGTTTTAGGCAGAGAGCCATATCAGCTCATCCAGTAAGCGACAAGGCATATTTCTAATAAGCCATTTTTATATATACAGAAGGAAATAGAGACCAAAATGATATTATTGTCTTCACTGTTTAGACTATAGAAAAGTAAAGATCTTTGGCTTAATTCTAAAACAGACCCTTTAGTTGTCCGTGTCAAAATACAATCATCTGGTGATCAGTAAATTTTTAGTGCAGAATTAAATGTCTTGCCATTTTCCTATAACTATTTATATATGAATAAAATAGTTTAAAAGATGAAAGTTCCTTAAAAATTTTAAACACTGAGGATTAGACTAAAATGTCCTCAATATTTGTCTATATTTAACCCATAATTTGGAGAAGGAAATGGCAACCCACTCCAGTGTTCTTGCCTGGAGAATCCCAGGGATGGGGGAGCCTGTTGGGCTGCCATCTCTGGGGTCGCACAGAGTCGGACACGACTGAAGCGACTTAGCAGCAGCAGCAACCCATAATTATAAGTTGAAAAATTTACATGAAAATGAAGTGGTCAGTGTACACCTAGTAGCTGGTCTCCCTAGCTATTATTAGGAAATATTTAGAAGTAGATCCTTTCCTGATTCATTTACCTTTCACAAATAGTTAATTTATGAAATCAGAAAATTAGCTAGGAGCAAATCCCAGCCTGTATTATAGTGGAAAAAGCAAGCCCCAGAAGGTTTTTAATCGGCTTGCACAAGATGCCACAAGTAGCCAGAAGCTTTGGGATTATAATTCTCCTTCAATGTGTTAGGAAACACAAAAAACAACTGGCTCTTAGGAAACACAGAGGAGGCAGGAGTCCCTAATTTCTCTCCTCCAGCCCTAAGTGGGGTTGCTTCTAATAAATGGCCAGGAACAGTATGCTGCTCCTCTCTTCATTACGAAATATTCACTGGGAACAAATTATTCAGTCTATATTTAACCAAATTCATTACAAATTGCTTCACTACCACAACAACCATCAGCAGATGTATTAAAACTTCCACAAATTACTATTAAAAAAGAAAATAAATAAATGTAGAAAGTACAAATCAGAATTAGACTAACAATATTATCTTAATGTATTATTTAAATACTGGACTGGGTTGCCATTTCCTTCTCCAGTATTTAAATGCTACATTTCAAATTCCACGTCTCTCTCATCTTATTTAGCTTCTGCATTAATACAGCCAGAATTTGAATTAGTCTAGATTAGGTCTTAATATATTATTTATGGTGTTTTAATGGAACGAAATTGTGCATTTTCCTCCAAACAAGTATAATAATTCTGTCATTCAAGTAAAAGAAATATTTTCAAAATTCTGTCATTCATGTAAAATAGAAAATTGTTATATTAAAATAAATTTTTCATGTTTTTTTCATAGACTTGAGTCAAAGGAGCCTTTCCTGTCAGTTGGGTGAGTATATGTCTCAATTTTCAAAATCTCAGTTCTCTAACATCTTTAAAATTAACAATGTCTTCTGAGATAATGTTTTCAGCCATCAAAGCCCATGTTCAAGGTCATAACCTGCCACTGGTGCATTATTTCCTCGGCAATGTGTCTATTTACCTGCAAAAGACAACTAAAATTCTCCTTGAGACCACTGTTCTGTGATCTCAGAAATTTAACTAACCAGTATATGAGGTCCTGGACCCCCTATCAGAGCTAAAAAACATTCACAGTGATTATCTCATCAGATGAAGGGATGGTTTGCTGGTTTTAAAAATCCCTCTGAATCACAGCTTCACTCTCCCTAATCACTCTGCTCATTTTTGTACTGTTGCTTTCCATCTACCCCAGTCAGTGTTTCTTCCCCTTTTCCTCTAAATCTGTCTCCAAAATCTTTATCTTCTCCCCTGTCTCTCATTTCACTTTTATTTCGCCACTGCTTACACTGACTGCTTCTTTGAACACAAAGCTGAGGAACCCTGGGGCAGATTAAGTAAGACTAACGCTTCCCCTCTCTGATAGTATCATTCTGAGTCACAGAACGTGTCCCAATAATAATATACCGTTGACAAGAATACACATGTACTATTTTTAGGCATTTAGCTAATTGAGACTCTGTAAAGATGTTTTCACTGATCTACCATGTAATCTTTCACTAACATACCAAAATGTCTTACTAAAGGACTTTGCAGCATTAGGGTGGATGTTATAAAATAACAGAAAGCATTGGAAGATGTGACGTCTAGTTCAGAACAAATCATGCTGTTATTTGATGAGGGGGAAAAAAATCCCATGTCAGCAGCCAAGGCCAGAAGCGTGGGATGGCATCACATTTTTCAATGATGGCATTGGTTTTCTTTTATTACTTTGTTCGCAGCCATTGAGTATTTCTCTCACTAATTGAACAACACGGTTCCCTCTGTCCTTCTAGTCCTCCTAAAAGCGTTTCAGGAGGCCATTTGAATCAGAAGAATCACAGTAATTGCTGGGGTTTCTGGGAGAGGAAAACGGAGTAGAGGCCCTTACTGGAGGACTTCATGAAAAATGAAAGGTCAAGTTGAGCTGGCCCCCAAAATCGTTAGAGCATGCTTCTTCCTTCATTCATCATCAGCTCCCATTGTTAAAAACCTTTAAGCCTAAGTGATCTTTTTTATTTTGAATTCATGTGCGTCCCACCCTCAAGTCCGGAGGCTGAAATCACTTTTCTTCATGCCTCACTTGACACAGTTGTTCGGCTGCATTTCCTGTTCTCCCGAGTACTTTGAGACAAAAACCCATTTATTGCAAACTTCTATTTTACAAGGGCAGACCCTGAGTAATCTTTGTTTTAAACGTCTCAGAAGTTTAGAACTCGGTATGAGAGGACTGAGAAAAAGTTTCCCGAAAAGAATGATCTATCACTCTGCAAATAGTACTCAAAATGGGAAAACCGGTGTGGCAGCAAGAATATATTGTTTTCCTTAGATATGTCTTAAAATAAAGTGGGGTGAAACAAGCAGCTCAAATAGTCCTGCTGACTGGCTATTTTGATTTATAGCGAAATGTCTCCATTCCCCTCCAAGAAAATGATTTTAAATAAGACTGTTCAGAAGTATACATGAATCTCACTGCTTACCCTGTTCATAAGAGGAGATAATGAACATAATGGATACTTATGAGCCTACTAGGCAACAGGCAATCTGCTATAAGGACCATGATTCAAATTTGTGACTGAATTAACCCAGTCACTTGCCAAAGGGAATGAATGATCTGATTATCCTGTCTGTGGTATCCGTTGACATGTGAGTATATGCGATTGAGTCTTTCTGGAGCCCTGCACACCTTACTCACACTAACTTTAATTCTACAGTCAGTAAAACTTACATTAATGAATAAATCAATACTAAATATTGCATGTTTCAGTCCATTGCCTGACAGAGTCTGAAAGCACTTTTATGTATATATGTACAGAAGTACATATAGGATTTGATTTTGCCTTCATAGGTTGTGACACTTATAAAGTATTTTATTGGTGTCTGCAGTTACTTAAACTCCCAAGCCTCAGATTCCTAATTTGTGAAATGGAGATCAAAACAGAACATTTAGATCGAGGATTTAGCATTGTTCTTAGCACTGTTCACAGCTGTCAGTGAGAGAGCTCTGAAATAGCTCAGAGAATAAACCTCTACTTTTACAGATTATCCCTTGACTTACATGTAGAAACCAAAAGAACTTTTTATGTTGCTGTTGTCCAGACGTCAAGTCCTGTCTGAATCTTTGCAACCCCATGGACTGCAGTACTCCAGGCCTCCCTGGAGTCCCTTACCGTCTCCTGGAGTTTGCCCTAGTTCATGAAACTCCAATATTTGGCCACCTGATGCGAAGAACTGACTCACTGGAAAAGACCCAGATGCTGGGAAAGATTGAAGGTGGGAGGAGAAGGGGACGGCAGAGGATGAGATGGTTGGATGGCATCACTGACTTGATGGACATGAGTCTGCACAAGTTCTGGGAGTTGGTGATGGACAGGGGGGCCTGGCGTGCTGCAGTCCATGGGGTCACAAAGAGTCTGACACAACTGAGCGACTGAACTGACTGATGTCCACTGAATCAATGAATGCCATCCAGCCATCTCATCCTTTGTTGCCCTCTTCTTCTTCTGCCTTCAGTCTTTCCCAGCTTCAGGGTCTTTTCCAGGGAGCTGGTTCTTTGTATCAGGTGGCCAAAGTATTGGAGCTTTAGCTTCAGCATCAGTCCTTCCAATGAGCATTCAAGACTGATTTCCTTTAGGATGAACTGGTTTGATCTCCTTGCTGTCCCAGGGACTCTCGAGAGTCCTCTCCAGCACCACAGTTCAAAAGCATCAATTCTTCAGTGCTCTGCATTCTTTATGGTCCAACTCTCGTATCTATATATGACTAGTGGAAAGACTGCAGCTTTGACTATATTTCTCGCCAAAGCAATGTCTTTACTTCTTAATATTATACTCTCTAGGTTTCTCATAACTTTTTTTCCAAGAAGCAATCATCTTCTAACGTCATGGCAGCAGTCACCATCTTCAGTGAGTTTAGAGCCCAAGAAGGGGAAATCCGTCACTGCTTCCACATTTTCCTCTTCTATTTTCCATAAACTAATGGGACAGGATGCTATGATCTTTGCCTTTTTAATACTGAGTTTTAAGCCAGGTTTTTCACTCTCCTCTTTACCCTCATCAAGAGGCTCTTTAGTTCCTTTTTGCTTTCTGTCATTAGAGTGGTATCATCTGTATATCTGAGGTAGATAATATTTCTCCCTGCAAACTTGATTCTACCTTGTAACTCATCCAGCCTGGCATTTCACATGATGTGCTCTGCATATAAGTTAAGCAAACAGCCTTGTTGTTTTTCTGACATAAAAATTGTAAATGGAATAAACATGACTACAGATATTCTGTTTCATATTTCAATGATGAACACTAATAATTACTATTTAAATATTTAATGGAAAAGATATTGATAAAACTTTAATGTGTATCTCTTAATGTAAATTAGGGAGCAAAATTCCTCCTTTGATAAATGTGCTACAGTCATTATGAATAAAATTTTAAATATTACAAACATAAATTCAAGCCAAAGATTCCAGTGGAAAAATCTGTCACGGAAAGTTATAACACAAGGAAATATTTGCTTATGGAAGAAGGTTCGGGAATTATGAAAGGAAGTTCAATGAAATTTCAGATCTTAGACCTTCAGCTATGTGGTGATACGAGAGGAACTTCCTTTCATATGCACCAGTGAAACATTAGTAAAATAATGTCATTAGGAAAACTTAAAAATAACCTTGAGTCTAGAGTGAGACATGAAGGCTCACCCCAGAGTCTGAGTCTGTCAACTCAGGGAGGTCAATAGATGCAGTATTTCCAAAGCTGTCCAGGCAGCTCTGGTACCAGCCAGGCCTGGGACCGCCGTCCACGCTGTGTGCGGCCTCCCTCGTCCTGTCTGTACAAAGCTCACAGCTTAAGGTCGGTGGCATCTCTTCCGAAAATCTTTGAAACACAGCCTCCCATGGGTCTCTTCCTGTCTTGGATGTGTATGGCGGAGGTGGACACGTTGATCTAGAATCGTCCACCAGAGACCAGGGTAGATGTAAAGACACCAGAAGATGCGCCTTGGAGGTCACCACGGTTCCCGGGGAGCACAGCACCTGTGCTCAGGGGCATAAAGCCCATTCCGTTGTTGTCCTAGACCTAAGGTTGGGGTATTTAATAAATATTTTGTTATATGAAAATAAAATGCTTTATATTTAAAATCATAGATACATTTAATGTAGTTTATATGTGATGTGCATTACATATGTAAACTGATTAAAATATATCACATAGAATACATTTTATTATAAATATGATAAATTTAAATAATAGATTCAAAAATCCAAGTATTTTCCTATCTCACTCACCTCTCACTAGTAAAAAGAAAAATCAACTGTTTCTAGAACAAAGCGTAGCTTGGGTGCAAAAAAGTGCTAGAGGGCTGATAGTCTGTTCATCCTCAAAAAATTACATTTTAGAGTGATTTAGAAAACTCTTCTGGCAAATGTTTTCTTGTATATGGCATCAGTTAGATTCTGATTTTGGAAATCAACTGGGAGAGAACAGACGTCAAGTTTGCATTCAGCAAAGTGAGTAAGAACCCGGTGATGGTCCCAATTAAGAGTCTAAGATATAAACCTTAGTTTAAAACGTCTTGCCTTAGAAAAGTTTTACAGCTTTTTAATGAAGAAAGAGATGAGAGGAAAGGAAACTCCTGTTCACTTGACATTTGAGGTTCATAGAGTAAAAGGACAGGTCGAGACGATGCGTGGATTCCCTTCAAGAGCAAGTGGCTGTGTCGCGACCGCTTGCAGACACCGAGCCACTTGAAAGTGCACTCGAGGCACTAGGGGAACCTCCCCGTGCACTGCTTCTTCTGGCCTCTTTAGCATGAAGTTAACCTTCTCCAAAGAAAACTTTTCATATGGATGAGTTGTGTTTTGGAATCGAAATTTTCAATTATACCAATTTTTTGGTTGATGAATTTTCCTATAAGTAGCTTCATTAGGCTGAGAAGGTGATGGCACCCCCACTCCAGGACTCTTGCCTGGAGAATCCCATGGACGGAGGAGCCTGGTAGGCTGAGTCCATGGGGTCGCCAAGAGTTGGACACAACTGAGCGACTTTGCTTTCACTTTTCACTTTCATGCATTGGAGAGGGAAATGGCACCCCACTCCAGTGATCTTGCCTGGAGAGTCTCAGGGATTGGGGGGCCTGGTGGGCTTCCATCTATGGGGTCACATGGAGTCGGACATGACTGAAGTGACTTAGCAGCAGCAGCAGCTTTATTAGAAGGATGGTTATTTACTGCATGGTAAAATTTTTTCAGGCTTTTTTCACTGTTTTAGAATAATTTAAGTAACTCAGAAGAATTTAAATATTTTTATTAATATAGCTCACAATCCGTTGTCTCTCAGGCTTGGCTGAGAGAGATTCAAAAACACATCAAGGATAAAATTATCAAAATTATTATATTTATCTGTTAAAGCACTGGCTTTAAGAGAGAGTCGATCATGCCCCAGCCAAGCCTGGAGTTCCCGCAACCCTGACAAGTCCCTGACCTATTCCACTAAGTCTAGCTGAGAAGGAGTTTACACTGTCAAAAGAGCAAAGCTCTGCACTGAACCGAAGCTCTGGACTCTGCAGCTACAAGTATTCCTCATATAATTGCCAACACCTCCATTTTGTCAAGTAATTTTCCTTGGGGAGTATTTTCCCCTTTTCTCTGCAGTCTTGGAACTGAATTTGGAGCTTCAGTGTACTTCTGCTGGTGCTATAAAGATGTTATCACACTTTGACATGCTTATCAGGTCAAAGATTCACATCAGTTTACTTCTATCCACGTTTTGTTTGAAACTTTGTGTTTATTGGTGCTTTACATTATTATACCAAGCCGCCTGTTTTCAGAGACTAAATTCTGCCATTGATTTCCTAGATTTGAATTCCATTCTGTCATTTCCCAGCTAGGTGCCTTGGGCAGTTTAAGTCCTCTGAACCTCCATTTTTCTCCCTTGAGGTAATAACTAATTATTAGGGCTGTTGTGAGTGAGATAATGTTGCAAAGTGCTTAGAACAGTATCTGACACATAGTAAACAGAAAATAGATATCATTTGTCATCAACACTTTGTGCAACAACTAAGTTATATTATAAATCTTTCCTAAAGAAGTTGAGTTCTTCTGAATGACAGAAATTCCAGCTAATTAAATCCAAAGGCCTGAATATTCTAGAAAAGTGGTAATGGAATTGAATTCTTGGAGAAGAAGCTCAGAAGAGAGTGAAATCAAGAGTCGTGAACAAGGACTTTACCTTGGAGATCTTTGAGGAAGATAGACAAGAAAAAAATAGCATGAAGACAGGACACAATTTTGGAATGTGCTTACATTTATATAAAATAACAAGTACAGTATTTAAAACTTCCGTAAGAGCATGAAAATAGTAAAGCAATACCACCTTAGGGATAATTATAAAAGAGCTTCAAAAAGTAAACAAGAGAATTATAGACTACTGTAAAATGATTGGTGTTGGTCAATCACTTAGGGATTAAAATGTTTGATCTAGGAATTGAGACATTAAAGAAATTAGCCAAATTGTCCAGAAAATTTTTAAAACAAAAAGTAGAACTCGAGTCTATCCTCCATGTGAACTAAGAATTCAACAGAGAAGTAATAAGAATAGCATCCCTGGGAGAAGGCACTGGAAGGAAAAATTGGCAGCAGGGAGAAGTGACCCCACCAAGCGCATCAGGTACCCCGTCCAGCAAACCTGAGGGCTCATGAAAAGAGAGGAGAGATTAAGACAGGCGGGTTAAATCAGTGGCTGTTTGCAGAGAAATTATACTAATGAAAGGACCTTCTTTACCTTCTGTGGATTTAGTAGAGTCATTGAATTATTGTGGGCTTCCCTGGTGGCTCAGCTGGGAAAAAAATCCACGTGCAATGCGGGAGACCTGGCTTCAATCCTTGGGTTGGGATGTTTCCCTGGAGAAGCAAAAGGCTAACCACTCCAGTATTCTGACCTGGAGAATTCCATGGGGTCGCCAAGAGTTGGGCATGACTGAAAGACTTTCACCTTCACTTTTCACTTTGAATTATTGTTATGTGTATTTGTTTGTCTGTTTCGCTTTTAACTGAAGAATGTTCTTCAAAGTGAGGTTGTAACAGAGCCACTTAGAACACTGTTGCGAGTAGCTCAGGCATGACTTGAAAAGAATCAGAACTTGAGCAGAATGACATCACTCTCACCTGTTAGGATTCAGTTCAGTTCAGTTCAGTCATTCAGTCATGTCTGACTCTCTGTGACCCCGGGGACTGAAGCACGTGAGGCTTCCCTGTCCTTCACCAACTCCTGGAGTTTACTCAAACTCATGTCCGTTGAGTCGGTGATGCCATCCAACCATCTCATCCTCTGTCATCCCATTCTCCTCCCGCCTTCAATCTCTCCCAGCATCACAGTCTTTTCCAATAAGTCGGCTCTTTGCATCAGGTGGCCAAAGTATTGAAGTTTCAGCTTCAGCATCAGTCTGTCCAATGAATATTCAGGACTGATTTCCTTTAGGATTGAATGGTTGGGTCTCCTTGCAGTCCAAGGGACTCAAGTTTCTTTTCCAGCACCACAGTTCCTCTGTCCATGGGATTCTCCAGGCAAGAATACTGGAGTGGGTTGCCATTCCCTCCTCAAAGGGATCTTCCCAACCCAGGGATCAAACCCACATCTCTAATGTCTCCTCATTGACAGATGGGTTCTTTACCACTAGGGCCACATGGGAAGCCCTTTATAATGTGTATGTAATTTCAAAACATCATGTTGTAGGCCTTAAATGTATGCAGTTTTCATTTGTTAAAAACAATCAAATCTCAAAGAAAAAAAAAGAATGGAAAAGAAATGCCTCATAAAATATTGTTTTCTTTAATAGTATCAGAATCAGTGAGTGAGTGAGTGATGTCTTAGGGAAGTTCAGCTGAATTTGGTGGGATCATGGTGACAGAATGACAGGCTAAAATCCAGGTGTAACATTGAAACTAAGGAAGAGTTAACAAGAAACTGCCTCTAAGCTTTAAATACACCCATCAGACATCACGGGACCACTAATGGCCAATTCAAAACCTATCTTTTGATGGTGTGGATCCAATTTTCTCTAGGTCTCCAGGGAAAAAGGGGTAAAGGGATAAAGTCAATTTTCCTCTTCTAAAAATCTATTTTTTAAATTTTTTTAGACACTATGCCACCACAAAATTAATGATTCTTTTAGCAACTGCACTTGTTTCATTTTTTCCAAGGTCCTCCAGGCTACTTCTCTGGAGAGTACACAAAGTTTCCACAGCGCTATTTTTGTAATCTAAAGCAGTTGTGCTTTCAGGCCTGATGCTACAACTGTAATTTTAATTTATCAACCTGCCACTCAGTAAAATGCTGTAAAAACATTTGAACACTTAAACCCATCATTTGTTTCTGCACTTGTCAATGACACTCTTCTATACTTGTCAAAACCATTTAAACTGCACTATGATAGCATACACAATATCACCAATAAATTGGATAATCAATCATGTATGTGTATATTTTGACAGTGGTATCTTGAATGCATGGGTTTCAGGACACACTTTTAAGAAGCAATCATTATGCTTCAATACTAAAAAACAGTACAGTCACAAAAGAGTCTTCCTCAATTCTTACAATTTAAAAAAATGTCTTAGGAAACAGAGAGGCTGATTGTGAGTGAAACAGCTTTTACTGCTTCAGTGAAATGTTCTCCTTGGGGAAAAGGAAGTAATTGCAGATTATAGCAGGCAGGAATATAGTGTTACTTGGAGGGAAGAAAATACATAGGATCATTAAATAGATTTATTTAAGTTCTGCTTATAAAGAAAGCAGTGGTGCAGGACTTTATAGCTGATGATATTTCAAAAGAGTGCTATCAGCACTTTCACTACTATCTAATTTGTTCATATAATAAAGTGTCACATTAAGCCAAATGTCACAATTCATATCAGTTTTATTTTGAAATTGTTGTCATTATATATCATAGGGAGCCTCTCTTCAAAATTTGGATGAGATCTTTGATCATAATTGTCATATAAAATTAATTTATCATTTGATATAAATACATGTAGGAAAAAGCACCTGTTCAGTAATTAAGTCCATTAAACCCAGCAACAAATCTGGTATCATATAGGCTACATGACAGTTTAACATAAATGTGGTTAAAATTGTAAAAATAATATTGACCTATTCAGCCATTACAATTTTCACCATTTAATTATTTTTAAAAGGTAAACCTAATGAGACTACAAAATCTGTGGAGGATTTAAAATCATGTCTTTATCACACAATTCTAACTTATCCAAGCAAATTTATAGACATCAAATACCTATATATAAGAAAATAAATTGCTAAACTTGGCATACATAAAATTCCACAATGAGAAGAACTAATCTTGAGTGATACTATGGAATCAAATCAAAACAATTAAGGCTTTGACAGGTATGTTAACTAACACAACTACCACTGTTTCCATATTGCCACTAATACTGTTTTTGAGGAATTAGTTTTTAAAATGCGAAGCCACATTGCAAAGGGTAAGCATATAATCTGATTGAAGATAGACATGTTTACTGAATGTATTTATGAATAAAATAGAAATGGTGGCTCAGATAGTTTAGATGTCATATGTAGAAACACTGCATGAAGAGAGTGCTATTCATCCAATTTGAAATAAAATCTTAGTCTTATGTGCTTATGAAATCTGTCCTGAACACAATCACTCACTAGAAATAAGTATGCAAAAGAAAGTGCTTTGCTCTCATTCATCTGAAATCAACCCAGCTCAAAGGAAAGAAAATTAGTTAAGCTTATTTGAAGAGAATAAATTCTTGCCTTTTTTTTAGCCCCATAAAATATACCTAAAGCTGGGTTTCTAGCTGAATCATACTTGATTATCTAAATAATTCCTAGCAGTAAATACTCTCCATAGAGGGCTCAAGGTATTGATTAGCTTTTATTTTTTGTTGCTCATTGAATCGTTACTAATTCTCATGTAGATAAAATAGATACTAAAGATACTATAATTTTTTCAATACAAGAAGACAGAAGGAAAGATGATGCAATGTCCATAAAGATACACACGGCATATCTGTAGCCACTGGAATGGAATCCAGCTTAGGCTTTTTGTTTAAAGAGCTGCCAGTTTCATGCATACTAACACTTCATGCTCTCTTCTGAGTTTCATATTCATTTGAGTCATCATGAAGGCTTAAATAATACCCTTAATTATTCAGAAAAAATACATAAAAGTTATTTACTGCTTTCAGAGACATTACAAATCCCAGATTTGCACTATAAAAGCGCTGGCAAAAGTTTCAAAGCCTCACTTTCTAATTAAATCCTGTTCATCCAGCCAAGAATGACTGATCTTTATTTCTTCAATCTCAAAGTTGTGACATTTTAAACATTTTTAATGACATTTTCAAAACACAGAATACTTTTTGATTCAAAAGATTTCCTGCTTAACTCTGCAGAACAAATCAGTTATCACAGCATAATCGATAGTGGCCAAATATTAGCATAAGAGATAAGAAAGCCTTCATCAGTGATCAATGCAAAGAAACAGAAGAAAATAATAGAATGGGAAAGACTAGCGATATCTTCAAGAAAATTAGAGATACCAAAGGAACTTTTCATGCAAAAATGGGCAAAATAAAGGACAGAAATGGTATGGACCTAATAGAAGCAAAAGATATTAAGAAGAGGTGGCAAGAATACACAGAAGAACTCTACAAAAAAGACCATCATGACCTGGATAACCATGATGGTGTGACCAGTCACCTAGAGCCAGACATCCTGGAATGCAAAGTCAAGTGGGCCTTAGGAAGCATCACTACAAACAAAGCTAGTGTAGGTGATGGAATTCCAGTTGAGCTATTTCAAATCCTAAGAGATGATGCTATGAAAGCGCTGCACTCAATATGCCAGCAAATTTGGAAAACTCAGCTGTGGCCACAGGACTGGAAAAGGTCAGTTTCATTCCAATCCCAAAGAAAGGCAATGCCAAAGAATGCTCAAACTACTGCACTGCTGCTGCTGCTGCTAAGTCGCTTCCGTTGTGTCCAACTCTGTGCGACCCCAGAGACGGCAGCCCACCAGGCTGCCCTGTCCCTGGGATTCTCCAAGCAAGAACACTGGAGTGGGTTGCCATTTCCTTCTCCAATGCATGAAAGTGAAAAGTGAAAGTGAAGTCGCTCAGTCGTGTCAGACTCCTAGCGACCCCATGGACTGCAGCCTACCAGGCTCCTCCGTCCATGGGATCTTCCAGGCAAGAGTACTGGAGTGGGGTGCCATTGCCTTCTCCAAAACTACCCCACAATTTTATCTCACACACTAGCAAAGTAATGCTCAAAATTCTCCAAGCCAGGCTTCAGCAATACGTGAACCGTGAACTTCCAGATGTTCAAGGTGGATTTAGCAAAGGCAGAGGAACCAGAGATCAAATTGCCAACATCTGCTGAATCATCAAAAAAGCCACAGAGTTCCAGAAAAACATCTATTTCTGCATTATTGATTATGCTAAAGCCTTTGACTGTGTGGATCACAACAAACTGTGGAAAATTCTGAAAGAGATGGGAATACCAGACCACCTGACTTATCTCCTGAGAAACCTGTATGCAGGTCAGGAAGCAATGGTTAGAACTGGACATGGAACAACAGACTTGTTCCAAATAGGAAAAGGAGTATGTCAAGACTGTATATTATCACTCTGCTTATTTCACTTATATGCAGAGTACATCATAAGAACTGGACTGGATGAAGCACAAGCTGGAATCAAGATCGCCAGGAGAAATATGAATAACCTCTGAAATGCAGATGCTGCTGCTGCTACTGCTGCTAAGTCGCTTCAGTCGTGTCCGACTCTGTGCGACCCCATAGACGGCACCCCTCCAGGCTCCCCTGTCCCTGGGATTCTCCAAGCAAGAACACTGGAGTGGGTTGCCATTTCCTTCTCCAATTCATGAAAGTGAAAAGTGAAAGTGAAGTCGCTCAGTCGTGTCCGACTCCTAGCGACCCCATGGACTGCAGCCCACCAGGCTCTTCCATCCATAGGATTTTCCAGGCAAGAGTGTTGGAGTGGGGTGCCATTGCCTTCTCCAGAAATGCAGATGACACCACCCTTATGGCAGAAAGTGAAGAATAACTAAAGAGCCTCTTGATGAAAGTGAAAGAGGAGAGTGAAAAAGTTGGCTTAAAGCTCAACATTCAGAAAACGAAGATCATGGCATTGGGTCCCATCACTTCATGGCAAATAGATGGGGAAACAGTGGAAACAGTGGCTGACTTTATTTTCGGGGGCTCCAAAGTCACTGAAGATGGTGACTGAAGCCATGAAATTAAAAGACGCCTGTTCCTTGGAAGAAAAGCTATGACTAACCTAGACAGCATATTAAAAAGCAGAGACATTACTTTGCCAACAAAGGTCCATCTCATTAAAGCTATGGTTTTTCCAGTAGTATGTATGGATGTGAGCATTGGACTGTGAAGAAAGCTGAGAACAGAAGAATTGATGCTTTTGAACTGTGGTGTTGGAGAAGACTCTTGCGAGTCCCTTGGACTGCAAGGAAATCCAACCAGTCCATCCTAAAGGAAATCAGTGCTGAACATTCATTGGAAAGACTGATGCTAAAGCTGAAACTCCAATAGTTTGACCACCTCATGAGAAGAGTTGACTCATCTGAAAAGACTCTGATGCTGGGAAAGATTGAAGGCAGGAAGAGAAGGGGATGACAGAGGATGAGATGGTTGGATGGCATCACCGACTCAACGGACATGAGTTTGAGCAAACTCCGGGAGTTTGTGGTGGACAGAGAGGCCTGTCTACTGCAGTCCCTGTGGTCACAAAGTTCCGGACACGACTGAGCGGCTGAACTGAACTGTAATATTAGCAAAAGCCTGGCATTTCTTGTACTCGAAAGCTTATCAGGAAAAAAAATAAAAGAAACACACTGAGCAGCTATATTCTGGCATTCTAACTAAGGTGTAATTTTAAAGTGAAAAGCCAACTCCCAAATGTTTTATGTTTTTAAAAACCTTATTTCTTTTCTGTAGTTTTTACTAGGTCACATTTAAAACTCAGTGTGTACAACCTGCAGACCATGTTCAACTTCAAAATGATATAATGGTGCCTATCGTTTGACTCAGTGGTGAGCAACCCTTGACAATAACCTCTCTTTAGCTTCAATAAAAAGCATATAAAAGATGAAATACTTGATGAGACATTTTTCTCAGAAATTGGCTACATTATCATAACATGCAGGAGGTATTTCAATGAGGTATATGTTATAGCCCAACTGGATAGTAACAATTTTGAAAATCTTTTTTAAAAAGTGAGGGTCTCTAGAGAAGTTATTTTAAAACTGTGTTCCTTGGCCACAAGCCCTTGATTATCCACATTAATCTCAGTAGGCCCATGGCAGTCTAAATTCTCCAACTTTCTGTGTAGGCCCACCAGGTCACAGATTAAGGGTCTGCCCAATAAATTGGAGCATCCTAATCCTAATTTTCTTTACTCATCAGGTTTCGGTTTGAAGCTGGTGAGAAGGGATTTTATAGCATCTCTGCCCTTTGTATAATGAACAGCCATTCAATTCCAATAAGTGCATCAATTCATTATTTGAAGGGCACTGTTAAGAATGTGTGCAAAATACTATGTGATAACAATGTCAGCTGCTATTCTAAACCAGGCACTACATAAGAATAGTTTCCTATTATCATGACTGAATATTGAGCTTTTCTTCCACATTGCAAAGATCACCAAATTACCATTGCTGGAGAATTTTGTAAAATGTTTAGACATTTATTTTTGACAATGACAAGTGAAGGATGGTGACAGATTATTTAAATTTAAATATCTAGTATGCTGAAAATATTCTGCAGTTCACAATATTGTTAACAATTGTTCACATATTGTTGAGCAGTGTTAATTGCTTAACATTTAAACTTTCAAAGCAAACGTTAAAAACAAGAAGTGGATATTTGTTATGATATCATTTCATTCTAATCAAGACTTCACTTCCAAGATTTTTATCCTTAGTTCTGAATATCAAATCAGTTATACTTGGATGAAATTTATGCAGTGTAAAATTCTGTTAAAGTCATCTTGCCAGGTGCAAAGCAAGATAAAAAGGTAGACTAGTCTAGTGTTTCCCACCATCTCAGCAAAACAATGCCAATCCATGAATTGTTTTTGACCAGTGTATGGCTAATTAAGGTACTGAAGAGAAGTAAGCATTTAGAAACTTTTATAGCATTTTTGATACTGCTGTGACATCTAATTGCATGATTTTGTATTTTCTGAAATCATCAATGTGTGATGGATTGTTAATTATAAAATTAAAGACCTAATCCCTCAGCACAATAAGTTAAGAAGCCTTGGCTAAGACTAAGCCTTTGCTTCAAGGATGTTATTTAATACAGAGGATAAAGCAAATGAGCTGATATCTTTAATGTCATACATTGCTTGGTAACTCTAATCTAAAGAAGATAAAATAGGGTAAAATAAGAGGAAACAGAATTTGCTTCTGCTCACAAGTACATCAAGAGTACATCTGTGGAAGAGTTCTCGCAGATCACCAGCTGAACAGCAGCAGAAGTCCTGAGACACCTAAAGGCACAAGAAAAGTCCCCACACAACCAGGTTAGACAGAAGAAAGGAAGAAAAGAAAAGGAAATTGGAAGGGGACAGCAACCTCGACAGGCAGCCGAAGGCGAAAAGAAATCCCTACAGTTAGAAAAGCCTCTCTGCAGGGAAAGCAGCTGGAGCAGAAAAGGAGCTCCCGGGGTCGGAGGGAAAGGGCAGCTGGTCTGCGGCGGGCAGGGCAAAGGAAGAACTGCACGCGCGGTCAGCGCTGCGGTCCTGCACGGCCCAGGCCGAGCTGTGTGTCTTGGCGCAGAGGGGGACTGAGCCCTGAGACTGGGGTTTGGAGAGCAGACCCAGTGAGAGGACTGCTGTCGGCCGTGAAGAGGAAACCTGACGGACGGCAGGAAGGAGCTCCCCGACTGGGAAAGTTCGCTGAAGAAGCCCGGGACACCTGAGAAGCAAGGCGCCGCTGTCGAAGGGCCAGACTCACCACTGCAGTGCCTTCCCTTCCTGCAGCCCCTGCCTTCACAGACATCGGGAGAGGCCCCAGTCTGAGCAAGCTCACCCGCACCCCAGGCCAAGGCCTCCTCAGTCCACACGGCCTCCAGGATCGTGGGAGGGACTCGCACCGGAAGCAGTGCGCCCCAGTCTGTGGCAACTTCCGGTCCGTCGCTGCCACCGCGGGCACTTCCCGCAGACCGCAGCCGTGGCTGCCTTATTCCTCCTAGCCTGAGCGAGTAAGTATGCCCCCATCAGCTGCTGCTTTCACTCTTTCTCACCGGGGCAGGGGCCAGACACCCGGGGGGGTCCACAGGCAGAGCTGGACCAGAAATAAAAGTTGAGGCCCAAGGGCTGTGTGACTAAGGAAGAGGAACAGCAGTCTTTCCTTGCAGTCACACAATCCACGGGTGGCGGAAGTGCAGAAGCCTTAGTCACTCAGTCTGACTCTGAGCCCCCATGAACTGTAGCCCACCAGTCTCTTCCATCCATGGAATATTCCAGGCAAGAATACTAGAGTCGGTTGCCATTCCGTTCTCCAGGGGAATCTTCCCAGCCCAGGGATCAAACCTGGGTCTCCTCCATTACAGGCAGATTCTTTACCATCTGAGCCACAAGGGAAGCCACAGATTAAATACCCACTATTAGCTTGGTAAATCCTGCATCTGAAGACTATCTGAATGGACAACAAACGCTTCCACAACTGAGACTCATCTAATTTTAGCAGCTGTGGACTTTGGGAGCATGTACACGTGGGAGTTGGGCTAGGTCAGAGGCTGAGTTGCACCCACAGTACCCACTGCTGGTCCAGGGGCCTACCTAGAGGTATTGGGGTGCCTCCTGGGAGGTGGGGGTTGGCTGTGGTTCACTGTGGGGGCAGGGACACTGACGGCAGAGGCCCCAGGAAAATATTATTATTACTATTATTTTTGTTTGTTTCATTTTGTTCTGTTGTGGTGGTGGTTGTTTTTTATTATTTAATATTTTTCTTCTTTTAAAAATATTTAAATGTT